>VYYJ01000058.1:59177-129054 GCA_021029165.1 Cyphoderus albinus | reverse complement strand
AGAAAGGGCAACAAAAGATAATAAATGAAGATTCAGGGAATAAATGAAGGAAATGTCAACATGATGAACACGTTGAAAGAAAAGAAAGCATCCATATCACTTAAAGTTATAATCTTAGGCTGATGTAAGGAGAATTTTGAAGATTTTGTTAGAGAACATTGAAACAAGGAAGGAAAAGAAATGAAACGTTTTGCAACTCACTCCTTTGTTCACACAATAAACTCGCACGCCAAGCCATGCTTCATTCAAGTCTTTGTGTCATTATTATTAGTTGTTCTGCTCATCATCAGTCTATCATACTTAATAACAGAACCACAGTGAATAATGGTAATATAATATGAGTGTTGAGAAAAGCATCTCCCAAATCCGTATGTAACTACTATGAATAGCATTTTACTCATGTTTAAATTCTTCGGGACTTCAATCTTAACTTGTACATAATACAGTGTATACCAGTTTAAATTCGTAAATTTCGTAATCAAGGAAATCATTTAAATTCTGTGTATTATGACCGAGTACAGATTCACAAAAATAAAGCGTCCGATCAAGATGACAGTGGCAATAAATAAAGCAAGTTGGTTAGCATCCTTGTTTGGGTTGTGCTAACAAGTTAGCATAACATATTGTTTAACAAACTCTGAAAATTATGGGCTCGGCTCCAAAGGCTCATGGCACGGTAGTGAATGAATGAAAGAATAGATAAAATAACAATTTTTATTCATTTCATTCCTTCCTCATGCACAAAGCAAAATTGACCGACACCACGCCATTTTCTTTAGCCTCTTTGATAACGTGCCTACATTTCTGTCCGCAGCTACTTTCAATGAATATGGATGAAACATGTAAATCACAGAATCAAAGACAATCGTCTCATTCATTTTCTAAATAAATATGTTGCGGCACGATTGTGTTTTTCAGGGCTGTAGGATGGACAGTTACAACAACACACATGACACGATGATGGGTATGAATTTAATTGTGAAATTTCTCCCTCTCCTCTTCTTTCTTACTCGCCAGCCGCCATAAACTTTCTTTGGAAAGCTAAAACAAAACGATTTTTCGTTGATTCATCACAACACAAAAACATTATTATTTATCATTAGGGAGTAGCTGATGACTATAATAAGAATAAGGCCCAATACAAAGAAACAAAGAGGAATGAAAATTTTGTAGGGCACACGTTTGGAAGAGAGCGCAACTATCAAAGCATTTGTAAAAGGAGCATTTTCGTAAAATGTATGACACTGCTGAATGCTTTTTTGTACCACGGCAGTAGGCTATTGTATCTTGTAATAAAGTGTGAAAATGTGTTGATGCGTCTTCTTTTGTGCACCACAATACCATGCAGAATAGCAAATATAGATCATTCCAAACACATCCCGTCACATCACACATCACCGTAATCATACAGCTTACCGACACGTAAGTGACTGACGTTGTGTGCGTTGATAAATTGGAAGAAAATTAAGAGGCTCTTGACGATTATAAATCATCATAAACTACCATGTTTCGTCTCACCAGTTCAACTCACTGCGTTGTGTTGCTGAGCTCCTTCTGATCTTCGTATATCTAGTCTACTTGCTTCAACTGAAATTCCACTGTTGCGTAGTTTATGACAGAAGAGGGAAGAATGAGAAATGAGTGACGCATGTACTTAACTTACTTTACACTTCTGCCCACTTTTACTCACTAAGAAAAGTGCATGGCGCATGAAACTGGCGTTTGTGTCTTTTGTGCCATCTCTATTTAACTTTTCTTTCTTTGCAAAGTTACATAGCAAATGTCACTATTCACTATGATACGCAAAGTGAAAATTGACCAAAGAACATATACGCACAGATACTGACCATTTGTAACTGAAAGGTTTCTCCACTTAAGAAATGATAATATCGGCGGCTGTGAATGTTTGAAATAAAGAATAAATGACATTCTCTTTTCTAATTCTCTAATTGCTGTACACTTCATTCAAAATCAAAAATGCTGGTTAAAAAGCGAGAAAGACTAAAAGTATGTGTCTGTGTACCAATAAAATGTACTTAAATTTGTTGTGTCTTAAGTTTCCTATGATCCTGCTGAAAGTGTATTTGCACAGTATACGACCAATATTTTAGGTTAGCATTTTTATTCAATTTTCAGTGGTAATTTTTTTAAAAAATTCATAAAATAGACACGATTGTGCTAAAATAAACTTTTGCGTGAAACACTAATCGTGCCTTGGCCACACCCTTGAAAAGAAAGTGTTCTTATGGTGTACTTATATGGTCCAATCACAATCTTTCTTTCACAAAATTATACTTCTTATTAAATATGAATGACGAATGCGTTTGCTTCATACAGGGAATAATAATAAATAAATACAAAATGGTATACGTATCTACAAACGTATGAACTTTTCAAGAATGCATGAAGCATTTTGTTCTATGCGCTGCTTTATCTTGGTGGCGGCGCAGTAAACATATTTTGTATTTAATAGGATGAATGACAATTAGAGCGTCTATTCAATGGTAACAAAAGAGGCATCAAAGGGAAAAGTAAGGAACAACATGAAACTGCTTTTCTGTAATAATATGAAACTAAATAAGAATTTCTACGAATAACAATACTATTTCGAACATCATACAGCAACCAAGATGATGCTGCTGCAGTGAGCTGAGTCGTGCCGCCTTCAAAGAAGTTGAAGCAGTATGGAATTATGATGATGACGACTGACGCTGCACGCACACGCCTACTCATCATTTTTCTCAATGAATCAACTAAATCCATAATAATAATTTAATTCGCGCTACTGTTATGAGCACGCCGTATTCTGTTTTTAGCCCTAGAGCTTTTCCCACATTTATTTTGTGTATTGTTAGCGTGATTGGACGTTGTCAATGCCTTCTTTGATTCTCTATTCTTCTTTAGCACCACATTCAAATGTGGCCAGTAATAGAGAGAGAGAGAACAAGATAAAGGAAAATTAATTTGTAAGATTTTTACCTGAATGGCAAGGAATAAATAACATTTGTGTAGTATACAACTACAAAGTAGCATGGAAGTACTAAAAAGGCGGACTTCACGCGTTTCCTTATGGCTTGCCCAATCCGTTGTAGAAATGATATGTGCAACTATATCTGATATCTCATCTAACAATGTTATTCAATTCACATATTTGACACTAATTGTTGAGACGGTATGGGTATGACTTTGTACAAATGTACACTATTATTAGAGATTAGGAATACTGAATACTTGAACGTGTGATTTTCAGAGAGAAAAAATCATTGAATCAGCTTGTTCACTAACAAAAATTTGAACAATTTTTAAAATATCATCGCCGATCTGGGAATTTATCAGTGATAAGTTATCACATACCACAACTAGATTCAAACGAAACTAACAAGTACCTGTTCTCTATTTTGGAAAACCCTACCTAAACACAAATTAAAATATAAAAACTACAACACAATAAATGTACATTATTAGGTGTACAAATGTTTTTCTGGAAATTGTTGTGACAAGATCAGTGAAAAAATATAAAAATCATTGGTTATTCATCCCATGATTGTAAGGGTGGGCATGAAGTTTTAAATAAACAAATAAAGACGGATATCATTTTAAATAGATTTGATTGGCACTGGCATAATATTTTTGTGTGAAAATACCTAATTGTACTGCTTGTAAAATCATCAACAACGATAACAAGATGAGATGGATATTTAAGTTAGGTTGTTTCATTGTTGTTTAAGTACACGGTTCTCATTTACATATACCTGCTGTTGTACTCCGGAGTTTTATGACTCAATGATCCTTTAATGTATCAAAGTTTTTTAAGAAGCTGTGGTAGGCTTTTACATTCATTTTACCTGTACTTTTATTCACAGAATGCATTGTTGTATGTAAACAAATGTTTGTATTCATCAATAAAATTCTATTGAAATTGTACTATTTGTTTGCTACGAGTGGCCACTGATGTGCAAATTGAAGTTATGTAAGATTTCCAATGTGTACACGTAAATTGAGATGAAATGCACTTTTAGTTTTTGTATTTATTTTACTTATGCTTACAGTTGTTTACTGTAATTTAAAAATTGTTAGTGTGCCACCTTTAAGTTTTTATTTTTAGTATTAAAACTTGTGTATAATAGCAAAATTTTCCACAAGTTTGTGTAGTAAGCTCACCAAGACAAATGCTGAGTGCAAATGGGGACTCTTGTTGCTTTTTGTTCATTGCTTCTTTTACTCATGTTCGGGAACCATACGTGATGAATAATACTGCAGGCATGCATTGCAATTTCATCTCATGGTGTAATAGAATTCACATTTGTAGAACGATTATATTTATTGTTATGATTACTTCTTTTACTTACAAATTGCTGAAAAGCCATCTAATGGAAATAACTTTGTATACAATAGAAATAATATCTCAATTCCGTGTACACACGATTTCTGTGTGGCACCGGCGTTTAAATAGTGTTGCCTTTGTACCTACCAACATTGCATTTTCGAACGGAATAATTTTGTGGGCTTGCTTCTAAAACTGATGCCAATGTTATACACATTTCTAGCTTTGAATTGAATTACAAAAATTCAGAATCTAGCAAAAGAATCATCTCGCTTTGGACGTTCATGTTCGTGTTACTAACATAATAATATGTGTGTGAGCAGTGATAATAACAATAATAATAATCATCATCATATCAAGAAAAGTTTATAAGGAATGCAATGCGGCAGAGATACAAGTACAACACTCGTCATCTTCACTCACTCTCTTCTTTTCATTTTATCGCCTCTCCCACTTTACGTCTTCGTAGTATCCAATTCTCTTTTTCTCCCATGATGACGCGAACGATATTTTTGTATATATTTCTTTGAACATGAATAGAAATTGACGATTATTATTATTACAACTATTATTGTTACTTTCTTACTTTGCAGCAGGGTCTCATTTCAATCGGCTTTTCACCAAAAAATGCTGAGTCAACGGGTCTCAACAGAAATAATATTACCATGTGTGCCTCAAAGTCACAATGGATGTTTATCAGAGGAGGAAAACATTGGTGGTAAGATTTGGAGATATATGGGTAAAGCCAGTGATCAAGGCATATATGTTTTTCAATTCTGTGTGCATGTAGTCAAATTTCCACCGTCCGTGGACACGCTGACGTTAGCAATTTTCAGGTGAAAAACATCTTACTTCAGCCCAACGCTAATCTAATGATGATATGATATTGATGAATCTATTCAATTTATATCTTAACTTCACATTGAACCAAGGATTAAATTATGACTCATTTTTGTCAACTCAAAAAATTGGAAACAAACACTTCTTTTGTTGCAGACTTGCATTTTTAAAGCTTAGTAGTGGGTGTTAGATGGGTGAGAACGTTAACTACTTTCTGGGTAAAGCGCAATTACTGAATTAAATAAACAAATGTTCAATATTTCAAAATTCACAGGTAAATAGTGGAACGGTTCAGTAGCATTTTATTTGCCTAACCGAAGAGACTATACCACATTCCATTTTGTAAGAAAAAGAAAGTTAAGCTAAACCATTCTTCATAAACCATGTCAAACCTCCATGGGCATTCTAAACGATCCCTGGACCCTGACCACCTTCGTATGTTTTGAAGGCAACGGAAGTATCGAGCGAGAGACTTTTATTGCCATTACAAATCAAGTTTCCCCAAATAACATTATCTATTTTTACGATTACCAACCGCAATTCATTTTGTTTATTTTCTCTTTAAAGCGAGTAAATACAAATTATAAAGCGAGGAAATAGTTCTTAAACCCTCTTTCTGACGCTTTCTCGTAACAGTTTATATTCTACTTAAGCATTATAAGAGATAATTGAAGACAATGACTGGGGTAGGTAACAGTGTCTGGACTAGAATGAGTTCCTTTTGCTATATTTGAATCCTCCTATTCTTCTTCTTAACCCAATTCCCAAAGTACTAACGATCAGTAATTTATCAAAAGGTCATTTCTTGGTGATTTGTCTCTGCGTGAGATCACTTTCTTAATGCGTTGGAGGTCTTCCTCTTTCATTTCCTACAGCAAAACTTAAATTACAGAAGCTGTCTTGTTTTTGGCATCATTTTTCTCTTTCTCATGTATAAGACTTTGACTACGTGCCATTACTATTTTGCTACATAGATAAAAATGAAACACCATAATTATTCGTATAAGTGCGTGTGTCATTCATTACTGGTTAGCTATGGGGAGGGATTTCCATATAATTATATAATATTATTATTTTCGAACTCCAGCTCATTCAGACAATAAAGCCACTTCCGTGAAGATCCGCTTTTCTTTCTGTGCCAATAATCCTGTAAAATTCATTCAATATTATTGTATGTTGTGTGATAGGATAGCATCAAACCAAAACAGGCATGCATTTCTTTGCGTTTAATCTGCAGCGCAATACTATTTTATTATATTCATATTTCAATGTATAACATCGTTACAAAAAAATGTTTGTACTAGTACACTACCAATGGCCATTCCAAATCCCTCATCTTTCTTCAAACTTACTAAAAAAAATTCATCACAATTTCTAAATTTCTCCTTTCTTCACAGTTAGCTTTTCCTGTAAAGAAGAATATCTTCGATATTTGACGTTGCCACTACCACCACCATCGGCGTTGCCACTGAATAGGTTTTTGCTACTTTTCTGAAAGATTAATGATTTTTGATACACATTCAAGAGGTAAAGATGTTGTTCCTCCTGCTGCTTAGCCCTGTTTATCCGCTTTTGTATTCACTTCAAACTTTTATACAATATTTTCTCAGTATTCACACATACACACAATGATGGACACAAACGGACACGTAGGAAACATTGAAAGTATATCAGTGAAAAACTAAACTAGAAAGATCGGAGTGCTCGCAAAGAGTTCCTAAACATTACTTTGTTATAAGACCAAGGCATAACTTTTTTGACGAGGAAAATGAATAGATCGAAAAATGTACGAATTCATCAGAAAGTATAGCAGTGAGGAAATGAGAAGTTTGTACACCAGCACACATGCATTTATGAATTTGGAAGGGAAAACGGGAGTTTTCCTGTTTTTTCTCTGTTGAATAACTATCATGATGATGACTGATGTGTAATATATTTTTCGCTTTTCATGACTTGACTTGACTGCTTGACTCACACATAGACAAGCCAACAGCCTATTCAAAAAAAAGAAGCTCAAATAGACAGGAGCATATAGAAAAAAGTCGTTCCTTTTGCTCACTCTGCTCCAGTCTCGAGAAGAGTTCAGCTTAAGATATAATTTATGACCTTTTTGACTTACTCTCACACACTTTTTGTCGTTATTAATAGATTGATACAGTGTGAGTGATTTAGATACGTGAAGTGGTCATGCATTCAGTAATGTGGAGCTTTATGTCACTTCTTTGCAAGCACGATTATGAACACCTCGGATAAATAATACTTCTAACGTGCTTGCATACCTCCCTCTCTTCTTTGTAATTCCACTGCAGTTGCCCGGGGCCAACTGAGATTACTTAATATCCCTTGGGATCAACTAAAACTAGTTCATCTTCCTATTCTCAATCAAAGACTCTCTATGTTAAGAGCAGGTTCGATTTGATAACGAAAAAATTCATTACGTCTACTCTTCTATAAACAAGTGTTCTTCTAACTAGAACCAATTTACAGAAATATTCAAAATGCAAATGAAATTAAATTTTTTGATGACATTTGTATGAAAAATGCACTTGTCGTCTTGTTACCTTTCTCACTAGCGGAATATAAAATACTTTTATTTGACGTTACAAGTAAAGAGAAACAACACAGCTGGCATCAATTGTTGCGCATTTTTCTTGGAAGCGAAATATTATTAAAATGGACTGTGATTACTTTTAAGTTCTTGGAAGTGGTGTGTATATAGAGCACATCAATAACATATGAGAATAATTTGATTATGTTATTTTGTTGTAAAAATGGTTATCTTCGATTTTGATTACATTTTAGCTATTAGCTGGCTCCGATCACCGCATCTTTCAGAAATTGGAAATGTCGAATGAAACGTGACGTGACAAATGTCATTCTTTTGATATTTTTAATTCTTATTAAACCAACGTTGCGCCACCAGAAAGTTTTTCTCCGAAACAAAAGTAGCTTTCCCTGTCGTGCGGCACTTATTCTGTTGTGGGCGGTCATTCGATCTTTCCGGATCACCAGTAGAGAAATTATTGTTGCCTGTATATTTTCACTTGAATGAGTAATAATTTTCTTATGAAACTTTGTCTTCCTCCTATATGCGTAAATGTGAGTTTTGAAAAAAGTCTACTCCGCAGCTGTAGCGTAACTGCTGCGAGAAGAAGCGAACTGAGAAGCAATGGAGAAAAAGTTGGGCAGGGTTTTGCTTTTGTTGAACATGCATATGTACATACACAAGAGTGATATTGCATTCGAGGAACTTCTCTTTCACCGACTAACTTCACTCGACCGATCCACACCAAACAACAGCTGCTTTCTTCCGTATTTTTCTAGCTGTACTCGTTTCTGCGTAACAATTTTCCAATCCCAACAATAACAGTACATATTATTATTGCATTAAACGTAGGTCTCTCTTTACCATGATACAAGAGTACTTACTTTACTGCAGCGTTTCTCACATCCACTGCTGGAGTTTGTAGATGTGTGTGTACATAAGGCATCTAAATGGACGCCAGTTGCTGTGTTTCATAAAGAGGGGAAAATTTTCTCATAAAGTGTGAGAAATGGACAAAGATTAATCGTTTCTTGTCCCGTTGATGGCTGAATTATTCTGCTCAAGTTGTTACTTCTTTTGGCATCATCATCATCGACGAATATTATAAGTCGTGTGCCTTCTTCTCTTTCCTCATTTTTTCTTCAAATTTTCCTCCTATAATTCTATCTTCATTCGAAATAATGCATGCAGAGGTACTTTCATAATATCCTTTGCCTTAGTCTAAAAACTCAAAAGCAATGTCATGATGATGATGTTGATGACGATGATTGCCAGGCAAGCCACTTCAGAACTTTGATCTATTTAGTTGTATATAAAAAGTAAAGTGAAATATTTTTGTTGAAAAAAGGAAACTCGAAACTGTAGTTTTTTTAGTTCTCTTCTATTTCCTTTTCCTTAACCGCTATAAAACTGCCAGCACCCATCACTTTTCCCGTATAAAACTCGGAGCCCATGTAATAATAAGTTTGCAAACTACATCTAGGAAATTCGTTAGATTGTAATAAAGAAGGGCACTTGAGGAGAAAAAGAAGGAGGAAGGTCCAATTTAAATATTTAGATGAGGCGTAGTGGAAAATTCGCTGTGAGGAATAGAGCAAGAATAATATTATAATAAAAGGGAGAAGACGGAGAGAATGGATGAGGAATAAATATTTTACTTTCTTATTATTATTATAGCCCATGCTTGTCAGTTGCTCCAAGGAGCGCTCTCTTTATCAGTTTTTAGTACAAATTAACATATTCGATTTTCAGCTGATTTTCCAAATGAAGGAGCGGAATATTTTAACCTTTCTTCTGTCATCTGCTTAGACACCGCGGTTCAACCTGGACTAGAATGATTGAAAACAGCATTTCGGTAGTTGTAACAATAGTTGCAAAAACGGCTCCACGAAATAAAAAGATGGAAAGGTGGTAGAAAAGTTAAGTCAGGCAGAATGAGAGGATGACAGGCTTTTGGGTAGATGGACAAGCAGCAAGAGACGAAGTTGGAGGATGTGATCAACTCTTGAATAAAGGTATTTTTTACCGAATATGTCTGAATGAATGCATTGCATGTGAGGAACTTACGCACGTCTCTCCTGTACACTTTGTATTAGACGGACGTGATATTTTTTATGTGCAGAAGAAGAGAAAAGGACATTTTTGGAGTCGATGTTGTTTGTTACTTTTGCTTACAATTTGAGATGGACAATAATATTGTGTGGGTATGAGTATTATGTATGTATGAGTTTGTATTGTAATATGAAAGTACGTTATGTTCGAAAGTGCAGACAGAAAAGTATTTTTCACGAAAAAACGGGAGTGAGGGAAGAGCTTGAGCTGTGACGAGTAGATCAAGTGAGCTGAAAAAACGGGAGAAGAGTGAAGCAGAAGTGGATGGACTCTGAGTGGATAGACGATGATAGATTATTCTTTTTCGGACAGAAAACTCTCTATTTGCTGTCTATATTATGTCCGTCAACGGAACTAACTGAAGTGAAAGTCGGGGCCAGGAGAGAGGTTGATAGCGTGCCAGACAGCTCTTGCCATTCAGCTTTGTGTTGCGATGCTTTTTTTCTTTTGTGAGAAGAGCTTGTCCATTGCTTTGCTTTGCTACAAAAATGGGATTCAAATACTAGACGAGATCGAGTTGGATGGACAGCTAAAGTGGAGAGATGTCGTATTTTACGAAACTACTGAAAATTATTAGATTATTCTTTTTCGGACAGAAAACTCTCTATTTGCTGTCTATATTATGTCCGTCAACGGAACTAACTGAAGTGAAAGTCGGGGCCAGGAGAGAGGTTGATAGCGTGCCCGACAGCTCTTGCCATTCAGCTTTGTGTTGCGATGCTTTTTTTTCTTTTGTGAGAAGAGCTTGTCCTTTGCTTTGCTACAAAAATGGGATTCAAATACTAAAAAAGATCGAGTTGGATGGACAGCTAAAGTGGAGAGATGTCGTATTTTACGAAACTACTGAAAATTAAAGAAGAAAAAGGATTTTGATCCAGAACTTCATCGTATACGAGCTTGTCATGAAATTTCTCTACTTCATTGAAGCACTTCGATTTGAAACGGACGTAAGACGAAAAGAAAAAATTCAGATTTCCCTGTTTTCCCTTGGTGTTAAAATTAGTAGAATAAAAAATGGATGGAAATACATTGGAACAGAGGTGGAAAGTATTCGATATGAAGATATTATTTTGTGAAAAACGTAGAAAGTAGATAAATTCAATCATAAAATAACTTGCATGTAAAACTGACTTTATTCCGTAGCGTAAACAGACTTTCCTAGATGCTAGTACCGGGCATTGACGCATTTTCTGAAACAGCAGATACCCGTGTGTGTGCATCCAGTTTAGGATATTTCCACATTTTTGCTACAAGATATCTCGAATAAAATTATTACGTAGCCCTTACATTCCCAGCGTCAGCAGGCATCGTATCTTCCGTCTCACGTATCTACTAAAATATGATATTGATTGACATTCCTCTCATTCTGGAACTTTACTCATTGCGAATTACATAAGGGAGTAGGAAAGTATCAAACAGAGCTACCAAGTGTGTAATGCTTTTAAGGAATTCTCCGGTCACACGGTTATGTCTGACATATGTGGTAGCTGGATATGAACGGGTTGCTGGCATTTGCTAACGGATAGAGGTTTGTGATAAATGGATCTTTGAATTGATTTGAATTTTCTGACAGTGCATATTCATGATTTCCACAGAGAATTCATTTTCTCCTGAATACCTGACTGATGGACAGCTAATAAGCAAAATTGCTTTTCGGCCGATGATGTTCTCGTGTGCGGTGGATGCTAAAAAAAAGTGTTCCCAAATAATTTCGAAGCAAAGCCAAATAATATGATACATATTTATTTGCCAATACAATGAATATTCAAAAAAGAAATATTTGAATATTATAAATGTTTTGCTTTTTTGAGGTTTATAAAAATCCGGTCTCTGATATTGGAAAACTACAAAAATAAATACATAGAAGGTGAAAAACGTCAGAAATAAAGTTTACAGAAAAATCATTTATATTTCTAATTTCACAGATTGAAATTGTTAATATAAATACTATGCAAATATTTAAAATTGAACAAATTTAACCAAAACTCCAAATGTTCTACTGTAAATGGTTTTCATAGTCCTTCCATAGACCAACTCTGATGTAGATTGAGTGTACATATTTTAAGCAGAAATTCCCATTTCTCACACCTCAAAGTACTACCATGATCAATATCAACTATTCAATCTCATTGGCTGATGGCTGTGAAGCAGTGACGTTGGCCCATTTGCGTCTTGTTGTTTTTCTGAGAACGTGTGCATGTGTGTACCAAAACCAATCTGAAAGCACAAAGTTGGGATGGCTTCATGCGGTGTTTTCAAAAATATGATTGGCACACCCTCCCTCTTCTTCCTACTTTGCTTCATCTTTTTCCATAATAATCAGTGCAAGGAGTTGAGTTGCATCTGTAATACCTTTTTCCGAAGGTCCACGTCAGAACATAACTGTCAGTTTTTGAAACGGCGACATGCTTCCTTCTGGCTGCTGCCATTATAAGTATTATTTTCCACCACATCTGCATCTTCTTACTTAAAAAGAGGGAATTTCAGAGTATCACCGTCATCATTACCAACAAACGGGAACAACATCGCAGTGTGCGCAGTTCTTTTTCTCCTCTTCTTTGAATACTACAAAAAGGCTGATGATGATGTCTGACAGTGGGACGAAGAAAGGAGAGGAGACGACCGAGGAGGAGGAAGGATTCTTTTTGGAAATCCCTTCTTGTAAAGCTCTTGGCTTAAAATCTAAAAGAAAAAGGGCTCAAAAAGCTCAAGCTTGCAGGAGAGTGTATACAGTGCAACAGCAATAGGTTTATGAGATGAAGCGAGTTAGCCCTTTTCATATCATGCCAATATCAAAACCGCCATAATATCCAGAATGTAGTGTAACACAACTTACACAACCTACTACAACAGCGATTGCATTGCTGAAAAAAAATTGAACCTTGGCAGAGGATGAATAGTATAAAAGAAAACGAAAAAATATGAATCCTATTTCGATGTGAATGAATACTCAGCAGGCAGCAGGGAAAGAAAGAGAGAGAGAGAGAGAGAGCGAAAGGAGCTTTAAAACCAGTTGACAGATCGGAAGACGGGACTAAACTTTAAATTGGAATTTGAAGTCTGGCGTTCCTGGTGATTGTATGAGTAATATGAGAATTGAAAAAAATTAAATGAAATTGAATCTCTTTTTAACAAGTTATGTACCTTACTTACAGCCTTATGTAGCCTTCAGCCAATAAACACGGTTTTTTATTTCATCATTTGGGGGAAATATTTCTTGGGATTCTAATGTTAATTTTTGATCATATTAACGTCGCTTCGTTCAAAGTAAACTTTAATAAAAATGATAAGATAAAATTTCACATAGGAAGCTGCTTGTAATGACTCAAAACAAAGTGAAACTGTTTGATTTGACAGAATTTCATTGATGAAATTATGAATATTATGCAGAAGAGCCCAGCATGATACGAGGCAATTGCATGTAGTTCTGTACACAAGTGCGCGGTTGCAGTTTCGCCGTTCACAGCAGCAAACAGAGAGATAGTAAACTTTGCAGACTAAAAAGACAAAATCAGTCAGAGCTAGAGCACTTGCTTGAGCTTGTTGGGCATGGAAAAATGTTGGTGGCAGTGGCAGAAAGAAATCCATTAATCAGACTATCGAATAATCCACTGACACAAATAAGCACCCCTTGGCCCTAGAGGCCCATTGTGAAGTTTCCCGCTGTGACCCGTGTGCATAATTCCTTTGCTTTCTCAAAATAATCATCATCAAACTCTGCATTGGAATACCTATATCAGTGCTCTCTGGTCTTTTATTCACTGAATAACCATCATCCGAATCATCATCATCACCAACAGAGTTGAGAGAAGGAATTGAAAAACTACTTTTACTCTGTAACACTCCGCCGCTTCTCCTGCTTCTTCTCGTGTTGTTGTTATTGTTGCCCTTGTTGCTGTTCAGGCTTTTGTATTCGTGTCTGTCTACTCTTTTCAATGTTACAAATACAAAGCTGTCTGATTCTTGGGCTTGATACAATGTTTCATACGTGTCGTTTTCTAACTACGAGCATTCTACTCCTATTCCCGGGTTTCTGTAAGCCAAATATGTTCTTCAACTTCATTCTGCATACCTTCCAAATTGCTCAACACTGTACATTAACTGAATTTTTATAGGGACTTGTCAGTTAAAATAAAGCTTTTCGTCAGTGGCATTGCTTGATCTATGCTTTACGACGCATAATTCTGGTACGCTCATAATGGTCGGTGGTGGTTTGTTTGCCAAGGGATGATCGATAGGATATTTTGATCGCAGAGATAAGACCATGTGAAAAAGATCCTTTGTTGATAGATTTTTCACTGCCGTGAAGAGTGCTCACTGGGACCTGAGCAGTACATCTTGTGGTCATGCTAGCTTTGGAATTATATCAATGAAGCCGCCAAAGGCTTGAGGTTAGAGAATTACGCAAATTCAGAACTCAGTTTGTGTTTTAGCTAACAGAATCTTTTCAAATGAATGAAATTCGGAGGGAAAATTACTTCGACAAACCAAAATTTCCTTTAAAATGTGATTGTTGATGGAAATGATATGTATTAAACTAACATTGCAAATCTACAACGCTTTTTTTCATGGTCACAAGGTGCAGTTTTCCGCAAGTACTTACAAAAGTAAAGTTACGTAGTAAAAGTGTGTCTTAATATTATTGTATAAGTTAGTATTGGGAAAAAACAAAAGGAAAGCAACCAGTCAAGTTGAGCGAAACGACGGGAAGATTAATGTGATAAGTTTAGGTTTGGGATAGCGGCTGTGTACTAGTTTTGTTGTAGTCGTCAACGCATCTCTCTTGTTTCACTTGTCTCCTTGGTCTTCACTCAACCATCAGAAACTCTCTCAGTTTCTCACAAAACAGCTCCCCTCCATTTCCTCCGTCTCTCTTTTTCATTTCTCCCTTTCCTCATCGCTGCATGTTCTTCTTGCCTTTACGTAACAAAAATTGTATTCCTATTTATCCTTATTTTTCAAGAACGCCAAACCAAAATGTAACAAACATGTGACTACATCTTGAAACTTTTCGATGCACGGAAGAAACAACTAATAAGAAAAGATAAAACGAAAAGCAGAAAACAACACCACCAAAATTCATTTTCACTTTTAGAAAATATGTTTTTGGTTACTTTCAACTTTTCATATATCCTCAGTTGAGCCTACAAATGTGTCCAAAAGTAGTGCGGTTTTTTGTCCCCAGCAGTACCAAACATGTCAAACAGAGGAATTATAAAAACGTGGTTTGGTTTTGTCGTTGCAATATACAGTTACCTTAGATTAGAAAATAATGGAAGGTTGTTTAAACACCATATAACATATTCCCAACCGGGTAGCGTAAAGCTAATGCAAAAACGGTTGCGGAAGGGTGTGACAAGAGGTTTGATTTTCAGTAACTGTCATTCTCGTTTCTCTTTATAAGATTTGTAAACATTGAGTAAATAGAAAGTATGCATACTGAAACGAAAGCTGGTTTGGTTGCTGAAGCCAGTGACAGTGGCTGAAATCATACAAGGAGGTAATACACCTTATTGAAGCTCTGGATGGAAGGAAAGGTAAAACTGTCGGTAATGGTAATGGTGTTTCACTTGCCTCTCAGTCCTGCCGCTGGAGTTAATGGGTTCGGTTCTGGGAAGTGACTGAGTGAAGTGTGTGGGTGAATGAAGCAACAGCTCGAACGTTTCATGGTGGAGCCATACACTACGTGTCAATCTTCTTTTCTCTTTTTTGTTCTTCAGTCGGTTTTCCATTTCCATCTCGCACATACGATTCGTTTCTCCAATTTCGATTTCATCTGGTGTTCCACCCCAGCTCTGCCCTGAAGATCCGATTCTCTCGTTATGCTGAGTCCTTTTTTCCAGAACTTGTTTTTTTACTTAACGCATTCCCGAACGAGCTACGTTTGTGCATTCAAACATCATGCTCTCAATCCGCCGCGTCTCTTTCCTAAATGCCAAAGTGACAACTCAGCGAAACCAAACATTGCTTGTAATTCTATAAAAAAGAATGTTGTACAATAATAATTATAGTCAACCAAAGCGAGGTGTCTTTTCAAAAATCTTGAACATATCAGCTTTTTTCCTTTCCTGTGCCTACAAAATACAATATTACGTAGGGATATTTTATATTTTCCCCTTACTATTTCTCTCCCTGTGATGCAGAAGCCAAGTCCAAACTCATTAGTATAAGAGTTGGTCATGTATATTTATTCGCTGTGGTACGACAATGTCGACAATGTGAGATCTCTTGGGATCTGTCAGATGATGACAGTCCGATTTCCCCACTATCTGAAAAAGCTGACCAACCAAAGTCCAACAAGCCTTTCTAACAAGTCAACAAAGTCATTTACACATTTATTTTTGAGTTACCGTCTCCAAACAAAACAAAATAATTAAGAATTTCCAGTGATGAGTAATTAATTTCAGAAATAGTGTTAATGATAACGGTTCACGTTATTATTTACAGCAAGCTAAGCAAAAATTTCTTTGTATAACGTTCATAACGTTGTTATATCTTTACAAAGTAGTCTCACAGTGCTGCTAGTTTTCTCGCCCCGTTTACCATTTTATTTGTACGTATGCTTCCTGCACTTCATCTATTTTCTTTTTTCGTTTCTGCTTGGCAGCCATACAGACTCCGTCTGCTGTCACATCCTGGTTTCCGGTTTCTTAGTTCTGATAGACGGTTTTTAGTCCTTCCTTCATTTGACTCAAATACCAGCTCTAGCGTTGCCCCATTCTCCGGCAAGAGGAGCCAAAGCCAGATTTTTACCGTCTCTTCTCTCCTTTACCCTTTTCTAACTCCGCCTGAACCTCATCTCATTAGTCGTGCCTTGCATTCCGAGCCATGTTTGTGTTACATTCTATAGCCACGAAAATTTTGTTTAATTTCAAAAGAGTAAAAAGACATGAATACTGCAAAAGAGAAGAGTGTAAGTCAAATCATTTGTTCTTATGCATTTCATATGAAAACTGAATTCTGTTAGTTTGCTGAAGTCAAGACGTCCTTCATCCTCCCGCTTCCCTTCTCATGTCAACTTCTCAACAAACCGAGACATCAGCCAAATTTTGTATGCATGGTTGGGATTTGGATGGGTGGAAATGAACGTCTAAAGTTTATCTGCTCGTGCAAAATATGTAAATGACAGGATTGTAAGCTCTATATTATATTTTCTATAACGGAAGGATCATTAGTGCTTTCAAGTACACATTTACAATGGAAATTTTAAAAATAAACTTACAACTTTACCAAAATATTTTTTTAATTCTCCCCTTAAATTTAAATCGAACCAACTTTCCAAATCCCAAACATTTTTACTAAAGTTATTGGATTCGTTTGGCTTTACTTTGAGTTGTAGAATTCGAAACAGTAATAGTTTTAAAAGTAGCCATGTATTTACAAAAACCTGTTTTTATTTGATTTTTGCTAGAAAATTCTTGTATTCATCGTCACGAATTCAATTTTCTTCGTACAAACAAGGATTAGCATACGCCAATCAAAAGGGCTGTAAGGAAACAAGTGGAAATGTGACGGATTCATAGAAGCGGACGAGAATTTTGATAATGTCACGAACACTTCGTTCAGGCGGGAAAAAAAGAGGAAGCCTTTCCTCACGAAAAAAACCTGAACATAAAAATACATAGAAATGAAAGCGGAGGAAGATTTGAAGCTGCTCAAGTGGAAAGGAAGTCTGCCTCATGTAATCACTATCAGCTTCTTCCTAAAATACCGAGCAGCGTAGCTGTATAAAAAGAGAAAGTTTAGTCTTTCCCAGCCAAATCCCAGCATGATTTCTACAGCTCTACCGATTTCAAAGTCTTTATCTGAAAAGTCGAAAAACGGCTTCCGACAGTTGCTCTATTATTGTGATTGTTTATTTCATGACGCCTTGTCTTGTAACTTTAATACACTTCAGCAATAAAGCAAAGTAGAATCTCGTTACTCTGACTAAAGTAGAAAAAAGACGAGGTGCCTTCCGTTCATCTGTCACACCACGTATTATGTAAGCAACCTTTATGCAAAAGCCCTAAATGTAAGCTGTAAGAATGGAAATCGTTGAATGTGTCAGACACAGCACAACAGTACAAAGCGAAGTTTCCTTTCTTATGCAATTAAAACACGGTACATTATACAACGTAGGATAATCTTTGTATTAATCCATGCTTCTACATAAAGCGGATAGGTATACATATTTAATAAACGCAGAAGGTAAGTTGGTGGCAGCGATAGTGTTGAGAATCATTTTTTATCAGCCCAAACAAAATGAGCACAACTCCCATTTTCCCGTATGAAATTATACATTTGGTGGTTCATAATTAATCTGTATTGTTTATCGGCGCCTCTGGACTCTCTTCTTCGGAACAAAAGCGCTCTCCTTATCTCCTTTTGCTTCCTACTTGAATGAAATGAACAACTTCTTTCTTGGTGTGTGATAGAAAGGACGTACCTCCATGCACACATGAGCAATGCTTTGTGATGCTCACAGTCAGTCAGGTATTTCTTTCTTGGGATAACTTACGTACCCATTTATTACTGATATTCCTATGTACATAATAAAATAATAGAAAACTTTTCACTTTGTCTGAGTGTGTCTGCATGTGTGAAGTCTATACTTAAATAAATAGCGGCTTAAGTCTTTGATCTTCTCAGTGAATAGAATGGTGATACACCTTCAAGAAGATATTTTCAGATGCTAATGCCTCCAAATAAAATTGTTTTCTATGCTCTTCTAACGTGAAAACTGATTTTTTTGTGTGTGGAAGCTTAAGTCCATTTTTATCCCGACCTAATCACAAACGACTATATAAATAGGGGATTACACATTGTAATTACAGTAATAATAACATCTTTACTTCACCAACTGGCAAATCTCATTGCTACCAACTGCCAGTTTTATTACGCATAAGAAATGAACATAAGATTATTCACATTTCAAACTTTATTCGGATTTCTACTTAATATCTGGGAGCATCCTATGCTCGTCTGCTGCGAGAATTTATTTGTAAATGTTGACGATTACACGCAATCAGATACGTGTATCTAAAAATGCAGTTGTAGAAATGCGATATTATTGAAATTCGGACTAGAACGAGTGATAGATTACAAGAAAATAATATTCATGTACCTGTGTAATTTAACAAATGCTTCGCATTACCTCCGCCTCCGTTTTGTTTCCGTCTTTTAAACAAAATTATTATCATTATTTGATTACTAAGAGCGTTGGGAGCTGAGGTTGGCGTGTCGAGAGTACAAATTAAGATATAATTTATATATTATTTAGTGGCAGAAAGATAAAGCTGCTTGGTTGTGATTTCAGAGGTATTTATAAATATGTGGGGTGGTCAATTGTGGTTATTCAGGCGACTTTGTTCATTTTCTTAGCCATTCACATCGTATCATTATTATCAACACTGTGATTATTATTAAAACTTACGAAACATTAGCTATTCAGAAAAATTATTCATCATTATTATTAGCATAAAAGCGCTATTTCTAGGATTTTAGAGCCACTAACTTAATTGCAAATAAAATTTTTGTGCACGATTTTTTTGCAAAAAAATTTGTAAAATTTAAAAAAAGTTAAAATACCACATATTATAATAATAATCTGACTCGCCGCATGATTCTTAAGCGATAATGATAGCCGAATAGCAGAAAATTTGGTTCGTTATTTTGCTGCCTATAATTACCAGTGAGGAGATAGCAGCGTGGTATGGAAGATAGATTTCAAGAACCAATGTTAGGTTCTTAACTGTGCACGAAAGTAATATCCTCTAGTGTGATGAAAACAGAATGACTTATTTTACGACACAAGCTGAAATGAAACCTCCAAAATTACGATTATAGCTTCAATTTTTAAATGTACTAATGTACATCATTTTCTTTGAGAACGCACATTAAAATTCTGCTTGGTCATTTCCATGTAAAGGTGTATTCTTTTTGAATTTTTATTGAGAAAACGTTAAAATATTAAAGTAATGCCATTTCATCTGCGTCGTGTTATTTTTTACTTGCGCAATTATGATTTCATAAGTCACGAACAAAATGACATGAGGCGATGATGAGGGACGAAATGAAGACAGGCAAAAGAAACTTTCAGAATTTGTACAAATTCAGTTTTTGTACTGTTTGTTCGATGTGATGATTCCGTGAAATACTTGTCTTCGTGGGTGGTTACTTGGTTGGTTAGAATTTGTTATTGGTGTCATGCATTTCTTACCGTATTCTAGTAATGGTTATTGCATAGGTACATTATTACTGTGGACTGAAATTGCGCTGAAATTGTCATAAACCTACAGCAAAGGCAAATCTTTGTCTCCTGTTTTATGCATATTTTGAATTAGAAAATGTCTGCGATGTGTTTTATAATTTGTAACTGCAGTGAAAACTGAAATAACTAGAGATCATTTTTTTTAAACTTTTGCATATGTTTGTGGGTCATCAAATCAATCCTAATGAAACATGCAATTTAATGTAATAATTTTAGTTTGACACGTGGTAGAAAACCATCAACCGAAAAGTTTTATTGTCCATTGTGTAGGAAGTGTGAGAATGTTAAATTGATCCGATTACCACGAAAATTCTAATCTGGCTGAAACGATTTTCTTCATACAAATGAATCACGCCCTGAACAATTTGTTTGACCGTGTGATCCTTCAAGAAATGTCAATATGACATATTAATACAAATTCTGATATGTATGAACATGTTAAAGGGTTTCATATTTTCAATTCTTTAAACAAATCAGTTTTCCCGTCAAAACAAACAAGGTATCTGTTTCACTTGAATGAATTCCACAAACTGAGAATCCTTTGGGACTCATCATTTCGGAAGTCAAATTCCTGACACCTTTAAGCACATTATTACAAATTTTGTTGTCCTCTTGGTTTAAGCTGAAGCACTGCACAAATGACTTCATTACAATGAATTCAATACAAACTAATACTAATGCTGGCATGTGGCAACAATTTGTCGTGTGAATGGGGTGATCTATTTGATGCGTACTCAAAAAGGAAACTTATTCTGATTTCAACGAAAAAAGAAAACGATACCCAACTGTGAAAGGGTTGAGTTGTCATATTTTGACGTAGGACCACTCCTTACATGATTTTAACTGTAGCTTTTGTGATAAATCTGAAAATTGACAAATACATGAGTTAATCAAATGTGTACCTTCTATGTGCACAAAATCGTATTTAGACTCTACTTTTAATTCATAGTTACAGTGTAAAGTGCAAAACGTTATTTCTTAAGCATATGACATAGGAATTTGCATAACACAGGCCAAAAATAATCTTTTGAAGTAAAAGGTAAACTTCATGTTTAAAACTTTAAAAGCACATTCCAGAAACTCTAGAAATCTTTTTGTATCTTATCTTAGCACTGCCAAAGTTTCTCATGCTTCAACCTTCTGAAGGCTCGATTCTCAGTATCACACTGTGTCCCAAAGAAATCGACTTTCGATGTAGGTATTTTTAGCGACGAGACCGCTTTCCAAGTCGTGATTGCATAAATGATCACAAAGGATTCTCATCCGTGGGAGTTTTACAGCCTAATGATTTCAACGGAACCGCACCCATTTCCAATATAAAGGAACCCTTTTATCTTTGACCAGACGGTACTCAGTGTTCTTCTGCCTACAATCATTGATCAAAATCTGTAAATAGGGTCCATATTTAAACTTCATGTATAGGACGTTTTGTCTCAAAGTGTAAACCTTCGGAATTACAGAAAATACAATCATTACAAAGTGATTATCTAAGTAAATCCTACAATAAAATAGAGTTTAGATCTACCAAGACGTTTATGGGCATTGGTTACTGAAATAATTTTAAGTCAAGCATCCTTAAACACTGATTTTGGGCTTGACGAACAATTTCTGCCGCAACACAATATTTTAGGTCATTCCTTTAGAACTCCGAACACGCTTGATCCGAATCAGCTTTTGTTATTACATTGGAAGGTCCATATACTTTTATGCTCAGTGTTACTGTAGTGTTTCTGTTACTTTTATTAGGACTACGAACCAGCTTCGTTAAAGAGTACAACACTCAGACCACGATCACGGGCGGATGCCGGTTGTAGTTTGATCGTTATATAAAGTTTATCCAACTGTCATTGATTCTTTGATATTTACTGTTGAGAACCACCAAGGGTCCTATGCAAATTTTTCTTGAGACGCTTTAGTTAGATACCTGGCTTTCCTATTCCGTATATCACCAATCGATGAATCATGGTGGTGGAAGGTTACATTGTACAAAGCCTCCACCTAAGGTCATGTTTACTGTGTAGATGATCATAGCCTTCAAAATATTTACACGTTTTTCAGGTCCCAGTTGAATGTCGGGTCAGACAACAAGCAAATGATAGATCTGTTCGTTTTCCTGTTTGTTTCTGATCAGAACGAAACTAACAAAAAAAACGTATTCCCTCGGGAAGCTTTCGCTGGTATGTTTATTTATCATTTGAACTGCAATAAGGTGGACAGAAAACTTCTTGAACATTGTCCTCTAATCATGGGGGAAATTAAGAACGCCACATCAAAGGTAACTTAAAGCTAAACAATGTTTTAAAAGTTAAGGTTAGGTCTATAAGCCTTGAGTAAACCCTATTCTTTAAATTGATAATAAAAATTCATTAATATTAAGATTAGTCGTTTAAGATTTTTATTTAATATCGTTCATTCAGATTCTTAACCTCAGCAAATACAATGTCATCGATTATTCAATGTTTACAAATGAATTTGAAGTAAACTAGCCTAAGAATGCTAAGAATGTTAACCAAAAAAATCACGGTCAAATCTAGTTTAAGAGTAAAAATATGATACGCCGAATGTAATACTCAACATGATTTTTATTTATCGTTCGTTTACAAACAACTTCCTTTATCTGCACATTTGCAATTTCATTTCCTCCCTTTCGTCAACCTTTTGCCCCTCATTTTTCTTCTGACATTTATATTTCGTTTTCTCGACAAGATTTGAAAAGTGGGTTCATTCAAGAAGACACATTGTAAGTTATTGGAAGTATTTAAATTGAACATTAAACAGTTACACTGTTGCAATCCCAACAAGGTTAAGTAGGTAAATCTAGTGACTGTGTGTGTCCTATTGTTGAAATGGGGAAATGGATGGATAAAAGTATTCCACATTACAATTACACATATCAACCACGTCAGCAATTCATCAGACAAATGCTAACTAAAGAACATTGACACAATCATTTTTTGATTAAAATGCAAACCACGACTTATGTATTTCTCGAATGCTGAGTAAAACAAAAGTTGAAGTCAGGCGAGGAAAGAGCGTAAAAGAGAAGGAACGGGTGTTTACCTTGATTAACGTGTGTAGTTTTCAGAACAAGCATAATAATATGAAGTGCACAGATGGATACACTTTATTGTATTTCATCGCCTGCAGCCACGTTCACCCAGTCAGTACTTTTGTAATCTGAAGTGTGTAATAATGCTGAAATAACTCATCTTAAACTTACACTGGTATAAAATTATTGTAAATACCTACTTAACCCTGGGTGAGTAACATTAATAGATATCACCATTTAATAAAATTATACCAATCATTTTTATTACGATGGACTGTATTTATATCTGAGCATTTTAAACTCAACTCAACATATGACTGCTGCGAGAGAATGAAATGAAAATATTAATATTAATCCTATAATTCTAAACGCTTCAAAATCTCTACATTTGTGCATGCATTGCGTTTTGGTGTAAGAGAATTAATATCTGCCCACACGAACCCGATGGGTAAAATGGAAACGAGTACAAAAAATAGAAAAATGATTAGAGGATGATATTTATCTCTGATGAGATCTTGGGAGCAATGGAAAGCACGCAAATTAATTTTACCCGGGTTTAGGAGAACCACCCACGCAAGTGTGATATTATACTCGCGGATTGGATGTTTCTTAATCTTACCAACTGATACGTGTATTATTATTATATAAATATACTTGGCGTTATGCTTATTATGGTCTTTCTTCTTATTATAAATCTGAAATGAATTGAGAGTTGAGACTGAGACAAGAGCTTGTAAGCATCACAGACAAAAGTTAGAAGGGTTTCGTGTTTACAGTAATTCGTTTCCACTGCACTGGTTTAATTTCTGCATTTCATTTCTTATCACAATAATAATAACCCGTTCACGTTCATAAATGATTTAATGCATGAAATATTATTGGAAATGATAATTCTTTGTGCAGGCTCACATGCTTCTTAATTACATTCGTACAATATGATACAATGTCTGAAGATTGTATGAATTCTGCGTAAAGATGTGATGCCGCACAATTGTTGGAATCTTATGGTTCAGCTCATTGGGAAAATACCAAATGAATTGAGAAATAAGATTCATACTTGCCCAAAATCTGTTGCTTGTTTAAAAGTCTGGATCTAAATGAAAAACAGTTTTTAATATTGAAACTATTCGTGAAATATGTAATTTGTGTGAAAAATTGAATCAATGGCCGATTTATGTATACAGGAGTAACATTTAAGAAACTAAAAAATCATACGTTAACATTAAAAATGAAACTTCCTTCAGCATTGACGTAAAAATGTTTTGTGGATGTTGTTTGAATTAAGAGGATTTGCTGTGTGATTTTTTACATTAATGCAATATTCATCTTTCAACCATAAAGAACTAACAAACAGCGCAGTCATTTTTTCATTCCAATATTTTGTAAATGTAAAAATCACACAGATGATTCCCTTAAGAATCCCGAACTCCATTTCGATTGTGGGCATTAAGATACTTGAATAGGAAACCTTCACACTCCACTAATATTAAGCTTAGCGTTGCACTATAATAGTAAATTCTTCAAAAACGGCCTACACTTATGAAGCGCAAAAGCTCAGCCCACTATTATGTTATGTACGTGTCGTGTAAGGAAAAGATTTCATGATATCTGTCAGTCAGAATGCACGAAGCGTGGAAAAGATGATGAGCACGTCATTGTTTTTTGTACGTCGGGAGAAGATTTTAGGTGGCATATTATATCGTCTTCTTATCATGTTTCAAGTTTTTTTCTCTGCTTCCCTATCAGTTGCTTACAACGCTATTATGTTTCTTAAGTACGTGAGGATAATTGATGAATTTTAAGCATGGACGGTGGATAATGATATTCATTCATTCACTTACTCAACCCCATTGTGGATAATATTTTTATCATGTGATTGTAATGGGGGTATTGGGTAAAATGAGACAAGATTTTCTCAGCAGGTTCACTTTGTACTTTTAAAGAAATCCTTTAATTACCCATTCACATAATAATTCCGGTTACAATCAAAAGACATTATGAACGGCTACATACTGAACGATGAGCAAAAATGGTCTAAAAATTATTGGGTGATAATTGTTTAAAAAATCGAGATTAAAATTAAAAGTGCATCAGATTTTGAGAATTAAAATGCAGAAAGTGACGCGAACATTAATCAAGCAGAGTAACAAACAGAAGCTACAAGACATTCCTTCCCATTTTATTTACAAAATCGAAGGCTGGCTGTTGAAAGTAAGTAATTAAGAGGTTTGTAAGTTGTAATGCAGTACGAGCAAAATGTACAACTAGCAAGTAGCGTAGCACGTAGCAAGACTCCCTTATCAAGAACCTATCAAGAATCTTGATAAAAAACATTTTCCGCTGGTTATCAAGATATTTTTTACTTAAAACTGTCCTTATCAAGATTTATCAAGAATCTTGGTTATCTTGATAAGGAATTTTAGCTTATCAAGACGTTATCAAGTCTTGATACGTGAGGTCTATGTACAACACAGAAAGAAATGTAGTACGGATTACATAAATAATATGTTGCATTTTTGTTGTTTATATACATTAGCATTGAAACATTGATGATTTAGTGCCTTTCACAGGAGGTAAAAATAAATAAAATAAAGAAATTGTGATAGGAATGCATTTGTACGAAAAAGAAGACAAGATTGGTGCAACTGAATTAAATGAAAAAAGCAGCAAGAAAACTGATAGACAAGAAAACTTGTAAACTGACAGGATGCAAAAAGTGCTTCAGACAGTCCATTTCCGTCTCAGGTTCTTCTTGAACTATTGCTAAAAGTCTAGATACTTTTTCATTGTATTAGACGAGGGTTTTAATTTTCACCCAGTTTTAGTTTTATTTGCGGGATTGTAAGTCAACACAACGCCACTGTGTACTCGTTGAAGAATCACTACATTTAGGAGTCATCACATTTTTGAAAAATCTAAACTTTGCATTAAAGGAGGAGTACGCTGTTCTGGCTCACTCCTTTCTGCCTTTTGTAGTAATTTTTAAAGTTGTTTGGGTTTGTTAATTAAATAAAAGAAACATGTTTGAGTAATCGTCTGATTATTGATAAGATAATTTGTGTGTCATTTTCGCGAATTGGTAGTGCTTTTAGGAAGACAGCTTAAATTAGCGGTTTTATTAAGAGTTGCATACTACACAAAAGTGTATCACTTCTTCAGGCGTAATAAGCATGATTTTTACTACGGCATTACGAATCAACCCTTTAACAACTTTAAATTGAAAAGGATGATGATGATGATGTCATGATGATGCTGCTCCAAAGTAAATATACCAGTATAGATCATGCTTTTAATTTCCGTTATGGTTTGTTTTTGATGGTATGGGTGTCTGAATAATTTTTTATGCTTAAGTGTCTGTCATTCATGAAATAAATTATTTACGATTTTATTACGAGTTTACATCCTTACGTAAATAATGTAATTATTTAAAACTTGTCGCAGAAAAAGGAACTTTTCAAACCGTACACATTTTAGTTATTATTGTTATCATTCAAGGTTTACATATGTAAATATTTTATTACATTCTCAGCTAAGTTTCATTCATTTTTATTACTCTTTACTTCTATTTTCACTATGGGTGGCTATTTTGTTTCTTTATTTACTGAACTTTCTTCTACTAAAATGGGCTACCAAAGTATATTACAATAATAAACACATGCTAATAAAATACAATTAATCACTATAAATTAAAACCTAAAAAGTAAAAACTGCAAGTTAGCGTTTCGCATCACCTCTGAATACACTAGCTTTCATTCTAATAATGTGAGACGTTTCTGAAAGGTAATGGATTTCTGTCGTATCTGAGTTCAGTTTGCAGATTTTTCGTATACTTGTTTACGCATTTGTGCATATTCGGTTGAAGAAAATTGAGATGGTTATGGTATACTGTATTAATTATTACTTGAGTATCACTAGTACCGTTTCCAATTTCCTAATGCTTAAAAATAAAACCCTACTACGCAGTAGTTTTCATAGAGGCTATGCAGCTTGATGAACAGCTTAAAGGGCGCCGTTCAGGTAGTGCTTATGTAGATATGTAAAAAGAGTAAAAACCATTGATGTCACACCGTTTCTTACGAACAGTATTGAATTAATGGATGACCAGAAAAGTTGTAAGTAGAGTTTAATTTGACATAGTTCGGTTGAAAGTGTTGTTTCCGATTCTTGTGACTTACTCGCACAAACGTAAACAATGGTTTTGAGTAAATAATTTGAGATACGCTCTCATCAATGCATTTTGTTTGTGCAGAGTTTTCGCTCGTCTAATTGTAACCAATACTCAAGCTAATCCTCATTCAAACTGGTTACGCCTTGCGATTACACTGGCATAAATAGGTACCTAATCTACTAATTATTAGAACGACCAATTTAAAACAAAAACTTATATACACTGATTTATGGTGCAGTAAAAATTACGCGTTAAGTTTTACTGGCTACATTAACACCTAATAATGATATTACGTATACATAAGTAGACTGGATACTTACAACAACTTCTCTGACTCATTTTCCATGCTTCTATGCTTTTATAGCATGTTAACATGTATTAAAATATCTCTACAATTTTTAAATCCTACACAAACCTATCCCTCGCCAGAGTTTGCTGCTTTGAAAGTTTAATAAATAATTCGTTCACTATGTTGTTTTTGGAAATGCATTATCATATTGTAAAGTTGATTTGGGCAAACCTACATTAGTAGTAAATCATTTTTCAAGAAACATTATTATTGTACTATATCGCGATTCTTTTCCCATAATTTCGAATGATGAAAAATATGATTCTTTTACAAAATCCTGCTTACATTTTTACTTCACACAAATTTGGGTTAGGTATATTGGTAGGTTTTTATACTCTGATCCCTGATTGACTACATATGTGACATCACATCACGTCTTTAATATTTACATTTCGAGGAGAAACAAATAAATTTCTCTAAGTTTCTCTCATAGTAAGTATACATATGTAGCTACTTTAAATCTGGGTGATGTGAAACTCCTGACTTTCTTTCCTTTTTAATGTGAGTTTCTGTAATTAGACACTGGCTGATTTGGGTGAAAAGGAAACTGGTAACGTGATAAAGCCCTGTCATGTCCTTATGTATTGTATTCTCTCAAACCCTGCTTTTTTGTTTCTCGGTACACGGATATTTTATAAATGTGAGTTTTCTTTTACTGAAAGGTGAACTCAAATTCGAATTCTTTCTTCATATGCTGTGAGAGATAATCTACAGAAAGGAATAAAATGGAAAATGTACGCGAAGTTGTGATCAGAATATTGAAATGGCCTTAATTTTTATTATTACAGATCGGTAAGCCCGTATTCAGGTGATCCTGAAGATTTAATTGTTATTGATGTCAAGTTGTTAACAATATTGTTTAGTCCTTGACAGTTGCTACTATTACTATTGTTATTAGTTGAAGATCCGGAGGAATTTGAGACAACTGTGGAGGATGCGTTTACTCCACCTCCCAGAAAAGAGTTCAGATCGGAAGGAAGGTAGTTATTATTATTGTTGTGGTTATTATTACTTGAGTTACTCCCATTATTATTACTTGAGGAATTATCTGCGCTTGATCTTGAGTTGCTGATAGTAGCTCCGGTTGAAGACGCTCCTGATGAATTCGCAATGGAAGGGGGAGTTGTAGCATTATTGTTACTAGAACTACTAGAACCGGTTACAGTGGTGGCGGATGGAGCAGGTGCTGGTTTATTTTTTCTGCGAACATTTTTCGTATTAGGAAGCTTATTATCTTTTTTCCATTTCATTCTCCGATTTTGAAACCATATCTTTATTTGTCTCTCTGATAGAGTCAGTGAATGGGCAATTTCTATTCGTCTGCGTCGCGTTAGATATCGATTGAAATGGAATTCTTTCTCCAACTCGAGGATTTGATGACGAGTGTAAGCCGTTCTCTGTCGTTTCGGCTCCGCAATTCCAGGTTGGAACGACCCGGTTACAGCTGGAAATATTACAACAACAAAGCATAATGTAATGTAAGAAGATGGACATAAATGCAATAAAAAGCAGTATGAGAAAGCATTAAATAGCGTCCCTCATAAAAATACGCAACGTATCTCAGTTCGAGAAAGTTTCACTCAAAATGACATTCACTACTCTCAAAATTTATGTGCTTTTCCATCGCTTCGTCGCTCGTCGTTATATATTAGATTATTATTATTGTTACGACTTTCTTGAACAAATACCTTGGTATAACTACGAACTAAAAGAATTTTTCTCTAGAGTGCAAATTTTATTATTATTTTTTGCTTCAACTTGACCTATACATTTAATTTAATGCGTTCCTCGTGTGAAACATTTAGGCTCAATCCTCTACATATAAATTCTGAAATCGACTTTACTAAGCATAAAATGTCTATAAAATTGGCATTTGACACCTGAAACACTAAACTCGATAAAGAAATATAACCGTATTGTCAATTTGTTTCATCTATCCAAGGATTCCTTTGGGAGTTAAACCTCCATTCTCCAAACTCATATAACAAATTTTATGTTTATTCATTAAATGTCTTATTATTTTTTTAATATTCATTAGTTTTGAAAGAAGACAAGTAAAAATCTAGCCAGAAGGGGTTAACGCCAGTTTCGTTAAGATAACGCATAATGTTTGTAACTCCTACTTCACACGCAATCTATCAGTATTTCTCAAACCGAGATTCTCTTCCTTTTCCAAATACGCGATTACTGATTTACAACCTTACAGAAATTTCAAATGCGACCAATAACGAAATATTTAAAATGAGTTTGAGTACGCAGACCCATAAAAGGTTATTCTAATGGTCGCAAAATTAAGCTAAAACAATGACAATAATTATTTTGTTATGCGAATGGTTTATTCATGATCGTGTGGCATTTTAATTGCACTTAAATAGGCATCGTGAAGCCAGTACCGTCTGCACGCTATACAAATAACCATTTGACATAATTTAGATGCACAACACCAGCAGGCTTCTTTGTTGGTGCGACAAAGTAAATAGCGTCAGAATGTTTGTTTTAAATGACAGTAAATCTTCAGTTGAAAAATAATTGGAGTTCCGCGAAAAAAACTTCGTTTATGTTCTCAAACACATATTTTACTCTGGGAAATGTAAAATATTGTTAAGCCAAATAATTTATGTTTAAGGAAGTTAGGATATTAAAGCTTATTTAGTTTAACTTCGACTTACAAGTTCTTCTAGAGGAAAGAATAATTTAAATCTTTTCGCCAATCGGCAAGAGATAATACAAACACCCATTCTACAGTATTTCATTTTGTCGGACGACTTATAATTACTAGGTTTGCTCTAGCTGAAGGGTATGGTGGATGATAATGATAAAATATCCCTTTTCATGGGAGCATTCTCTTATACTTTTTACCGTCTGCTGATTGTAATCGTTTACTGTTGTAAATCTAAAATGATACCACTATCTAGAAATAAAACTCTCATTTTGACAAAATAAGAAAGGAAAATTTGTTCACTCGTTTTGCCCATCGTGATAAGGATCATCACTGCTATTCCTAGTCAACTTATTTCTCCAAATGCACTTTCCATGTACTTCAGTCGTTCCGATGAGGAGCGTAAAAAAGTAAATACGTCCTTGACTGTTTTTAGAGCCGTTGTGTCAGCAAGAAAGTCTTTGAGACGCTTGTGACGAAAGAAAGTTTCACCCTATTGGTACTGCTTTTCACTCTTGTACTCGTGTTTATAATATATATTAAAAAGGAATGGCAATGTACATTATTATTTGATTGTGAGTTTTCGTAAAAATAATAGAAGTAACAGTAATGATATTATATGATACTGCTCCCAAACCGGGCACAAATGCGTGCCTACGAACGTCTTGTGTATAGGATTCAGTTACTTCTAGTAAGAGTTTTATTCTAAATTGCAATATAGCCCTTGGCATCAATATCTAAAGCAATTTGAACAAAGTGCTCTTTACAAAAAATTCTTCCGCTTTCCTTCTACTCCACTCTTGTTCGGAGTGTAGTCTACGGATACTGGAAACTTGTCTCTTCTATCCCTTCCTTCGCTGCAGATAAAACTCAAATTCATTTCACAACCGCTCTGCTCTCCTCACTCTCTTCTTTTCGTTGTGTAAATGTATGAATGAATGCATTAAATGGAAGGAGTTAAAAAGGAAACTGTGACATATTTTCTTTCTGCATACAAAACCTAAGCGTAAAATGTCCACGAACTTATTTTTTCTTCAGCAAATAAAGACAGCTTTCTTCTAGCTTATCCTCGTCGGTTTATTCCATCTCATTTAAAATTCAAATGACTCTCATAAAAATTGTGAGAGGAGATGCAACGTTTTTTTCTCCCGTTGTATATTTTTATCCGCATTTGCTTCATTACTGCAAGAAGCTAGTCCGAGCAGCAGGACATTTCTCTCTGGAGTGTTTGTATTTTAAAGAGTCTGAGGGAAAAAGCTCTTAGCTTGCACTCTAATTGAAGAAGCTGTAGAAATTGCAAAAAGCAAGAAAAATCGTATCACTCGTCGAGACACCGAAAGCTATCTAAACTACTCTAAGTTTGTCAGTGATAACAAACAAGACAACCTAATGTATGTAAAAATAAAAAAGCTCCACTTTGATCGCTAGCATGTAAAAATAGTTGAAGGGTTGGCCATGGCCACTGTCTAAGATGTATTGTAACAATGTGGTATAAGCATTCTTCATTTTATGCAAATCGATCTACAAAATGTACACTTATAGTCTAAAGTAGTAATAAAATGTAATCATTTTTTGCTACAACTACGGCATCATCTTAGAACATCTTTAGGAATCGCATCTGGTGTTTGATGATAAATATGTGATATGCAAACTGCGATAATGCTTTCATGTAATAGGAGCCAACACAAATGAGAAGAAAATAATGGCGAAGAAAGAAAAAATTGAATTTGTTTAATCCTTTGACTTTTAGTTAAATCGAAACTCTCTACATCTTCCGCTTCGACGGAATACTGTATAAATATTTTTAAAGCAAACTAGTTTATGAAGGATCTGCTAGAAAAATTATATGCATTATTTCAGTCAGTTGGTTGGATGGAATTACTCTTTCAGAACACGTACAACTTTTCTACAAACTTTCACCGAGTTCCTAAAAATCAGGCATGCAAGCCAAGCAGAAGATTTCAAAGCACAGTATGAAATATCGAGAAAAGTAAGTGATTGCACCTAGGTGTACTTACCTCTAATTTTACCCGGCGTTGCGCCTCCAACATGAATTTTCTTCATCCAGGGATAAATCATGAGGTTAGCTTTGTCCTCGTCATCCTCATCATCATCACTGTCCATTTCCATGCATTCGGACGCCAAATTATTGCTCATGTTGCTGTCTTCCCCGGCACTTAATTCTCCCACGCTGCCGCTGGTCAGGTCATGAGTACTACCACCGCCAACACCACCGCCTATTGCACTAGTTCCACTTTGGCTCGCCGAAGCGGACGGCGGTGTAGCCTGAGAAAGACAGCCACCGGTTGTCAGACTATTATTGGACACTGAAACCACATAATCACAGCTAGAATTATTCACACTGCTAATGCTAGTGTTACGGTTGTTGTTGCCGATAACGCAAGAACTACTTGTGGGAAAGTGGTGCTGTTGTTGACCTGATAGGACGTTTCCTCCAGACCCTCCTCCAAGATACCCACCACCTCCAGATCCTTGACTCATGAGTGATAAGCTACTCATGACGGACGAGACCGGGGACGGCGTCTGTGCATTGTTAGTTGTACTATTGCTTGTGTTGAGATGGACCAAGCCGGCTACTCCATTGGAAACGTAAGTTGATGAAGTATTGTTATTGCCTGTTCCAGTGTTACTATTATTGGTGGAAATGCTACTATTCGTGGTATTTCCAAGAATGACGGGACTGTTATGGTTATTATTACCACTAGAGTTAACACTTCCATTGCCGTTATTAGCGGAACTAGAGACGTTGTTGCCACTGTTATTGCTACTAGTGCCAGTTCCATTATTGGTATTGTTGGTACCGCCAAGGGCAGACAACGGTGGACTAGAAAGGTGATCCTCTGATGGAGACTGGGCCAACGGATAGTAAACGTTGTTCGGTTGTCCGAGTTGATGGTGGAGTTGCTGTTGTTGTTGGTGCTGCTGAAGATGATGATTTTGAAGATGATGTTGCGAATGAGAGTGGTTCGAATGGGGATGATTATGGTTATTATTGTTATGATGTTGATGGTGACCAAGATGATTTGGAGTTGTTCCATACAACGCATTAGCAGCGGTGGAAGTCGTGTTAGCTACCGGATGAAATGGCGACGTATCTCTGGTCTGCTGTTGATGAGGATGACTGGGGAGACCTTGCTGTGAGTACAGGGACGATGGTTGCTGAGCCTGCTGCTGGTGGAGCGCAGAAGGAATAGGAGAAATATTTTGGTGTGGATGAGATAAATGAAGAGGTCCTCCGGGAACAACGCCACCAGAGACTGATGAGCCGCCACCAACCATCTGATGTCCAATATGTCCTCCATGAACTGCTGCAATGGGACTGTCGCCATCCCCATTCCCACTTCTTCCACTGGTTCCTCCGATGAGGTGTTGCTGAGGAGACACTGATGCTCCCAACTGGGGATGTGCGAGTGGGCCAATTTGATGACTTTGATGGTGCGAAGGAGGGTGCTGCAGTTGGTGATTGTGCATTTGTGACGGATGATGAGGATGGTGGTAATAGAGCTGATGGTGCGGATGATGCGTGGTCGGCGGACATGGCCCCATCGGCATTGAGTAGTAGTCGGTGTAGTTCTGAAGAGCCACCCCCCCGTAGTCATCACAGGGGGGAGGAAATTTCGGATCAAGGTAACTAGAGTTTGGATTCATCAGAAATGAGCTCATAGCGGGACACAAGTGACATGCAACGATGCCACTTCCTATCCCCTTTGCAACTTCTGGCAGTTTAGTTTTGTTCAGTTAATGAAAGATTCCGGAAATTGTGCAAATTAGGTGCACTGCACACACAGAGGGGAAATTCCAAATGTGTTTTTGTTGGAATAATTAATAAGTTATTTTTCTGTGTTGATGGATTTACGGGAAAAGTTCACTTTCACTCGGCCTACGGCTTCTTTTTCTTCCTTTACTTTAATAATTTGCATTTTAGAAAAGTTGAAATCATAATTCACTCAATTTTCTTCCTTCCGCAAAAGTTGCTTTACTTCACCACACAGTTTCAAGCAAGCAAACACTTTTATCCACAAGCGAGCTGTGTGGGAATTCGTGAAGTAATTTCAAAATGGAGAAAACTCCATTTGTGGCCCAAGTTTTAAGACGGAATCTAACGTAAAAGTTATGCGTATTTTGGTGAAAAACTTTTACTTCGTGATTTCCTCAGTCAATAACCCATAATAGGTTTTTCAGCTAGTACTGGAGAGGACGACTTTTTGGCGGGGTTGGTGCCAAAATTGCCTATTAAGGAGTTCACAAGGGGCCATTAAAAAGCTATAAAGATGAAATTAATCCACAGAGAATGTCCCAAGAATGAACCATGAAAATGAACCAAACATTTACAGATTCTTCTCAGCAATAATTTACTTAATGGTAATAATAATAGCAAATGCCGTTAGGTGATGGAATTGTTCGTTCATACAACAAATTTCGAGAACCAAGAAATTGCATACTCACTTTCAAGTACCAGCAGACAAAGACGGCTCGGTTCTGCACTGAAAGTTTTCTCATTGCACCGTGTCGCGTAGAAATCGTCTCGCAGTGAAGTCAAGCTCACTTGAATATTTGAGGGTACTTTAATGGTCCTGTTTTTTTCGAGTGACACTCCAAACCACATTCTACAAAACCAGTTGAAGGAAGGGGAAACCAATTGAAACTATTTGTAACCACAAAGAACGTTTTCAATACAACTCAAATCTTTCTCTTCAATTCTCTGGTAAAACTCAACTCTCTTGTTGAACGAACTCAACAATCTTGAGTAGGTTCTGTTAGTCCATCATTTCATCATTGTACCCCAGTAGTAAACTTTTCCAATATTTGCTACAAGTTCACGCAGATTTGTCATATTCTTGTAGCAAAGTTCTTTTGAAAAGTCCAGACGGACATATTTTCATGGTGAGTAAATTTTACTTCTGTTTTACTAAGAGGTGATTAATAGCGGCAATTATTGAGAATGCTACTTTATTCTGTGCCCAATTCAAGTGTCAAGCTGTTGGATACGCTCCTAAAGTTGGATGGTAGGCGATGCGTTGTAATAGATTTCGCTCTCGTTCTCTCTCCTTTTCGGGTTAATCCTCCGAAAATATTTATATTTAGTGGTCGTAATACAGACAGAAACAAGGGGAAATGTATTTATGTACGGGCATAAAGTCATATGAAATGTAAAAGCGATCGACATAAACTTGACTTTTTATTGCTTTTCTTTTTCCTACTTCTCCTCTCCTCCACGCACTCACTTTCCTCACTGAGGAAAACAAAGACAAACAAGTTATTCACTTTTTGTAGTTTCCTTTGCCGACGAGCGGAACGGGCACACTTCTCCAAAAAGTAATAATGTATTTTTACAAGCTGTTAAGCCGACTTTGATCACGTTCCCACATAAAGCGATATTGGTTTTTATGTCTTAAGTCAACATAAAAGAAAATTCACTTTTCTCCTTTCTTATGACATTCAAGAATTGCGGATAAACCCAGGTATGTCCAACAAAGATAAAAGTGGTCATTTGTTCTGTTGTTGTAACGCTTGAATTGGCTTCCGTGTTATTACTACAATTGAAATCAACTTTTTCACGTTGACTCAGGTTTAGTCATAAAGGTACTGAGAAAGCATCCACCATTTTATTTGTTTTCTAGATTCGCATATTGTAAACATTCGAGTAGACTAGTTCTTGTAACACGGCATTTCATTCCAGTACATTATAATACTGTGAACAAAGAATAGGATGACAGTCAAAGTGTTCATGCAAAAATTGCATGCAGCAATTCACCGGGGTTGAAAAATATTTTTCATTCACTGTTTCACTTAGATTGAAAGAGAAAATTGTCTCTTTGTGAATTTTGCAGATGACACAATTATTTTTTTCCTGTAGATTTTCTCAGCTTGACAATTTGTTATAAGGTCATTTGATGATCACATCTTCATGAACATTATCCATTAGAAACTTTTCTTTTTATGTCTCATGTATAAAAAATAACAAAGTTGAAAGCGTTCTCAGCAGAAAAAGTCTTTCTCAGTCACTTCACACAATTATAATAAAAAGAGGATCGTAAAAGTATACATGTTATACTTACATAATAATCATATTCACAACATAAACGTAGGTATAAGTCCTTAGAAAAAAACTTCACTTTTGGGTCCAGCGTGTGTATATGCTTGTAACTCCACCGAAGAACTAGTAACACCACAAATTATTGCCACATAAATCAACCGGCCACCCTCTCAGCTCCTCTTTTCTGTAGACAGGCCAACAGCAACAGCATGCAGGAGCAGCAGCAGCAAAGAGACGAGTAACTTAACTTTGTCAGTTATCGAATGTATATAAAATGTATGTACATTTTGTACGCTTCGAGTTGTTGCTCAATTTGAAAGATGAAAAAATCTTCAGGCTTCTCTTGTCTTGCACTTATTACTACTATAATGCACACAAGGAGCCAAGATAATGTTGCATGCTCACACATTACACTTGTTGTGCAAGCATGGAATTATTCATAATACACATTCCTCCAGTCATCATCGCAATCATATGGAAAAAATCATTATTGTTAAAACTGCGTAGCGGCTTGTTGTAATAGGAAGGGACGCTGCATACAGGTGATGATAATGATGAGAAATCAGCGAACAAAGGAAAGCACAATTCTTTCTAACAGATATTCATTTTACAGGTAGCAAAGAGCTATCAAATTTTTCATGGCATTCTTTATCTTTCAGATGACAATTCCAAACAGTGCCATTACTATTACTGTCACTTATTAGTCCTCTGCTGAATCAATTTTCCTTTTCACGAAAGAAAAAAACAAACGATTCAGAAGGAGAAAGCTTGGAACCGAGTTGACCGATTCGGAGCCAAACTGAGAGGTTGGAGAAAGTAGAATTGTCAAATTTTGGCCAGCTGAACAATATGGTGATGAATGTTTGTTGAAATAAAATTTATTCTTCCATTGCCAAAAAACGTTTTGTGTTCTCTTTAATGTTCCTCCAGTTTTGCCTCTTTACTTGTTTACTGGCAGATACTTCTGAAGCATTTTTTTCTATTAAACGTTCTGGCTGTAGCCGGTATACAACAAAGAAATGGAGCGACCGTTCATGATGCGATGATGATGATAATAATAGTAAATAGTACCATAATTATTTTCTTCTGCAAAACTGACGGCTGTGTACGAATAGGGCAACAGTAGGTAACAGTAAACAGTTAATGTAATTTACGGTTTGTTTTTAAAAAATTTGAAACGTGCATGAAACTTTTATATGCCGGCACCGAAGATCGTGCTGTAAAGATAATAGACACTTGTTTTAAAGTAGGATTCTCTCTCCTATTTTGCCCTTTTTCCTCTCAATCCACGCTGCTTTTCTTTCCTTCTCCCGCCGTGTTCCTCTTTTTAAGTGTCGGTAATAAATTTCACACTTGTTTTCTCTCGTGTCTCTCCACACTCTTCTTATCCCTTTCTTCTTTTTTCCCTTCTTCTTCGTTTAGCCTTCAAGAATGAATACGAGGATGATGATGGAATTCTTGCTCCGTTGATATGCTAGTGTTGTGCATTTAAACTGGATGCTTCGCTCTGCAAGTACTTATCATTCGAAAGTGCTGTTGCACTACTTTTTTGTAAGTAGTGCCAGAAATGTGCTTTTTCTGTTCCGGGGTTGAGTAAGTGCGGTGAGTGGAGTTTTCAGAGCAAGAAAGAGCAAGGGATGCTTCCACACATCATCAACGGCAGTAAATCATCAAGTCTTCCGAGACCGAAAAGTGTTTACTCTTTTCTCTTCCTGATGCTGAAGAAGAATAAATGGTACATGTAATATGTACCATCATACATATAAAACTGCTTGGAAGTTACTCTTCGTTATGAAGACGAGACGATTATGATCTTGAAAAAGGGAAATCCTTAATTCGTTTTTTTCTTCTGACTTTCTTTCTTTGCTTTTTTCCTTTTCTCGCCTTTCTCCTTTGCCCCTTTTAACTGCTTGAATGGGAAAGTTAGGCGAACTTTTTATAATTTATTTCTTAATTTGACATTTTCATGTCTGAATAAAATCGCAGTAGCAAACGATGAAAACGGGGAGAGAAAGGAGGAATCCGTTGCAGGTTCTTTGTCGTTCTTTTCCCTTGTTCAGCTGTTTCACACACGTTTTGGAAGAATTGATGAGGTCGTTGGATGAGAGCACGTGGTCAAGGAGGACAACGCATAAAATATGGTTTGAGCCTCGCTGACGGTGTAAAAGGAGCAGCAGGTGAAAAAGTCGTAAAAATGACGGTGCGATGTTAATGACGATAAGCGATGGTCATAAAAAGATATTTGATGATAATGACGACAATTGTAAATGTAATGATGATGATAGCGCTCTCTTTTCCTTTCCTTTTTATTTGTTATTGTTGCAACGTAGTAATACTGGATGATGATGACGATGATCAGGTAAGGATAATGGATTAGTCTCCAGGCGCCTCGTATGTGTGTTTATTGGAAGGGCTTAGAAAGAGCTAAAGCAATGATCTCCCTTTCTTTCCCTTTTCTTTTCTCTCGACTCCCTTGTTCTTCGTCTTGTTACTTCCTATGCTACAAAGACCTGACTGCTGACTGACTGAGGTTGACTCGCTGAAGTTGAAGTGAATTGTGAAATGATATGAGTTACGACCGAGGAGAAGGACGGCTGGCTGCTACGAATACTACTACTTTTTTGTATTCACCCATTCCTTCTACTTTTAGTTACTTTATTTCATTTTGTTGCTTCTCCTGCTCCTGTGTTCCTTTCCATTGCTATTGGGTAGTCACAACATGAGCTGCAGTAAAGTAACCAATATCTCTAATATTTTTATATGCATTCAAAGTGCTCCGCTGTCGACGGTGGTGTGGGTCGAAGCCGTATACTTTCTCGAATCCAATCTAATATTGTATTTATGTACACATCACAGACACACTCTCGCTCATGAAAAAAGTGCTCCGGTGTGTTGTGAGCCTTCTGAGTGTGTGTGGTTCGTGTGAAACAGCGTGGTATGAATGATGGTGTGCATTATATTCTGTACTTGTGTTTACTTTCATATAGTAACTAAAGTAGTAGCATTCACGGTGGCGGTGGTGTGTGCAGTTGTGTGGCTAAAAGTTTGAGCCAGCTCAAGAGATAGATGATAGATCCCATGGCCCATGTGCCATGTGTCTCTTGCTTACTGATGTGATGTGATGGTTTTCTCCGTTAAAGAATATCAAGTAAGAATAAACACAGAAGAAGTATTAGCTAAGCTGCCGTGCGTAGAGCGGCAGAAGTGGATGATGAAATGATGATACAATGAGAATGGTTCGCCTCTCCTGCTTTTGTATGTGCCTACTTAAATACAAAGTGTGGATAATGTGAAGCCGTGTGATGTTTGTGCACTATTTTAGCAACGGCTTTTCCTACAACATCAAACCAAACGAAGACGGTGAAGTGAAGAGACAAGAAAGAGAAAAGAAGTGAAGAGACGAGACGAGTGGAAAAGAGATGGATGGATGGAGGATAGGGTTACTTTCTGTGCTGTTAACAGCGAGGCAGCCGTTTCAGGATACTCAGAAGAAAAGAAAGGAGCAAAAATGCCAGAGCATGCTTTGCCTTTTTCTACTCTGCCTTGCTTTTCACGTTCCTTTATTTACTCCTTTCTCATACTTTTAAGTAGCAAGTTTTTATGTTATGGATAAATTATAGTTCTCCATTACTTTATGAGCATAAGATGTTTCACATCTTTCCCTTCTTTACTCTTCGGCATTATTAGATTGAGGTTCAGCATTCAGCAACCACTAACTAAAATAATACAATCATAATAATAATATTGAACTAGTAGTAAAAGTTAAAAAAATACTCTGATAGCTCGTCTTACTCGACGAAATAAATTGTGTGAGAAAGAGAGAGAGACATATGCTTTTAGCAGGGCAATGGGGAAATAAATAAATAAAAAGGCAACATAGTAATAGGTACTTATATAGATTACACTTCTTTGGTTTCCTATCGCCTAATAGATTAATACGCATTATAGAAACATAAATGTAATAATAATAATAAGTAACTGTATACAAAGAATGACTACCCCAGTCTGACAAGCCATGCCTACGACAACCTACCTACATCGAGCTATTTTTTTTCCTTTTTTCCGTCTTCCCTGCCTTGCCTATCAAAGAGAGCCTTATTGAATGTATGCATCTCTCTCTACGTGTGCATTTTGATATGATATATGGGTTGTATGACGAATGAACATACATAGTTTTGAAGTGAGTATAGCGTGAAGTATATCAGTGTTGTGTAGAGTGGAGACGGAGTGAGTGAGTTTAAGGTGATTTGGACAAGAATGATAGATGAGTTTTCTTTTTGAGTCAGTGAAAACACGGCCATCGCGCATTTGTGGGGTGGGTCTCTATTAGCAATACTTTGAGAACAGGAGGAATGCATTGCATTTTCCTTGCACTCACGACGACGATTCTCTGGCTGGGAAAAGCTCGAAGCTGAAAGAGAGTTTGTTTTGTTTGAATGAGTAAGCTGATCGAGCTCCTGCTTTCTGCATCAAACAAAAGTAAGTTGTGCTGTAACAAATTCTCTGTAGCAAAAGGGCCAAGAGCAGAAACGAGAAAAAGCTTTCGCTTGCTTTTCTGCTCGTTTCGTCTCTCCTTTTCACTGGACTGCCTGCCCTATCCTCTGCTCTTCGCTTTTATTTGAGTGACGGACGGGTGACGGAGGAACACTTTTTTCCTCCAAACTCTGCTGCTACCGACATGCTGCTTGTACACAACAACGCTGGAGACATGCTGATCAACATGCCTATCATCGAAAAAGGAAAAAGAATAAAAGTGGACGGAAACTACACAAAATAATATAGAGAACGACAACATGATAGTTCTTTTTATTAAAGGAAATTTCGGTGCCGATTTCTTTGCAGGAGAGCATAAAGAATGTAGATTACGCGTTATTTTTATTAGTCTTATTTATTTTAATTGCAAGAGAGTGTAATAATTTAGATTTTAAAATGAACAGAATTGGATTAGTTAGCAGAAACATTGAAACTCCACTTGTAAATTTGTTGGGCATGTTTTCATTTCATATAGTTTGTATTCAAATAAGCAGTGAAATTAAAATATTACGTAAAAGCCAAATTACATATACTGTTCAGTTTTTGTTGTTCGTGTGTGTCTGTATCAATGCACTGATGTAATAATCTAATACTGAACGGTGAACGTATTTATGAAAAATGTTATTGGAAATGTTTCCAAAAGTAAGAGGAAGAGTCATGTAAAATATCTTACATTACGTGTAATGCATGTAATAAATAAAACAGAAAATGGCTGAAATGAGAGTACCTTTTGCTGGAATTGCTGTTGGCTGTGTACTGCATTCTAAACACATTCTTTATGAGATCAAAGCATGACGTCTGACGTGGGGAACCCAGTAAATGAGTGACAGAAGGGTTGAGCTTACAAGTCGAATTGGTTATAAGTAAGAGGGTTGGAAAAATGCTCTTTGATCATTCTATCATTCTACAATTCACGATGACGAGTCATCTGCGCATTTGGAGTTTTACTTATCAAACCAGAGTCAGTCACATGGAGTATTGGAAAAGCTTTACACTTCCTTTACGCAAAAAGTAGAGGTTTTTATTGTTAATTCAGATAACAGATTTGATTAGATTCGAAGCGAACTTGTTTTCGCAAACTTACAACTTACAAAGTCTCAATTTTTTCGATTATTTTTAACGTATCAAAATGCCCCAAAAGCATGAAAGTTTTACATTTAAATTTATGAATAAAATGGTCCACGAAAAAACACCCAATTATAATCATTGTTCAATCAATTTATTGTGCAATTTCTTTGTTTTATTTATTTTTTGCAATTCATGGTAAATATAATTAAAACGTACAATATTTAAAGCAAATACTCGCAGAGTCAGTAAAACGTTGTACTTCCAATATTTTGAACCAAAAGCCAGTATTAAAATAAATAAACTACTAGAGTACATTATTTACCTGTGCGTTTGAAAAGTTGTAGATTAGCATTAGTTACCCCTACCCGTTAAAGGTCAGCATTTTTACTGTAAAGGTTTCAGTCGTTATATACAACACTTTTACAAGGAAGGATTCATGATTCATATATTTAAGACGTAAGCGTTTTTTAAGTTTCGTTCAGGTCTTTTTCTCGTTTTAAGTGTGATGATGATGAAATCCTGAGAACTTTTTTATTCGGCTTTTTCTTCGCTGCTAACGGTCAGGGATTGATAGGAGCAAGCTATCTTGATGTCGATGTGTCTGATGTGATGTGGGTGAGCCGATAAAAAAGAGATGATTCCACCTCTGTGAACGGCGAGCTGGACAACAAACAAGGATTCAATGCTGCTTCACGTAGTCTAATTTCTCCCCTCGTTTTACTCCAAACATTTTTACATTTTTTACTGTCAGTCACTTTGATATTTTTAAATTGCCTCTACGTGCACACATCTGTCGCGTCATGGTGCTCGGAAAGTCTACTTGTCCATTGCACAAAGATTAAAAGTATTAACTAGTCAGTGATGAAAACTATACATAAAATAACTCTTATTTATCCTTCCATAAAAGAGAACGAACGAACTTACTAAGAACAAATAAAACTGAAATAAAACAAATGTTTATTACGGTGGGTAAAGGTTTCCAATTTTACTGTTTGTAAAAGTAATTCATTTCTATTTAAAATTTTCCACCAAAAATTATAAAATATGCAACTGATACGTTAAAAAAAATGTGTATGTCAGCCAGACGAGATTGAAAATTTTAAAGCCAGGTTTATAGTTTTAAGTTTAAATGGGTACATGGGTAATGGTTTCATTTCATTTACATCAATATCAATAGATATATATCATACAACTACTCAGGTATGTTCTTGTTTTACACTGTTTTAAAATGCTGGATTTGATTGTCACATGAAGATATTAGTTTACAGGACAGGGTGCATGTATGCAAATTTTGGTACTTACATCTGCGATTTGATTGATTAAAATCTTTATGGCAGAAAGAAACAAGTTTTACATATTGATCGGGTTGTTTTATTAAGCCATTGGTAATTTCGAATTGGTTTAAAAGCAAACTAAGTCAAATTTTTATTGCCTGTTGTTTGATTAGTTCCTTTAATTGGTAGGCTTGCAATAAATAACTTTTGGCGAATTTAATTTAAATTGTATTAACTTCTCCTGCTATTAGGTCCAGGTCCTTTGAACTTTTATCTGAACTGATCCGTTTGGTATTTTCATTCTCAATTATAGATACCAATGCAGAAACAATCTTCGCGATCTTCAACGAAGAATTAAGTTCTCATGGAAAATGCAGAGTAATGTTCAATTCAGAAGTCGTAATACGTAACGGTTCCCTAAAGATATACCTTCACGTCGGATTTCATACCACTTTCTCTAGTCAGGTATGATAGGTTTATTTGAAGAGTTGCTTAAGCTAACAGTTCAATTATTATAGAGAATTAACCACCGTCAACCTTTGAAGAGCTGAAGTTCAGTAGTATCGGGGTGGAAGCAGCATTCTTTATGTTGCAGTTTAAGTTGCACCAGTGTCAGCAGCAGTACATTGGTGGTGTAGACCACCTGTTTCTTTTCAGGTCATAAATCATTATTTATCGTCCTTTGCTGAAGAAGCAGTCTAGAGAGTCGAGAGAATCTCCCTCTGTGGACCTCTTCCTTTAAGTAATGACTGTTTGCTAGGGATAATACTTTCAGAAGTGTTTATCATCATCGTCATCATCATTTTTATCAGTTTATCATCAGTATATGTTTTACTACTACTGTTTCAACAAAACTGCCACAATTGTTGCAAAAAGGATTGTTTATGAAGGAAAAAATTGTTTTTGTTGCACTACTTTAAAACCGGCTTCATATCGTAATTCTAATAACTTAATTTTGCAAATAATGATTATTGCCGTTTAAGGCTTTTTAATTTTAAGTTTCATATTGATAGCTTCAACTTTAAATTGGTTTCGAGAACGCTTATTGATCCTCCCGTTTTATAACACATCCAAGACACGCTTTAATTCAAGTCCCAAACACTGCCCTTCTTGGACATTTTGTTTCGTTTCACTTCTTGATACGTTGACGTCTTGTAACTCCTTGCCCATCATAATGAAATGTCAAGATGTCAATCTACACGCTATGATGCATTACGTGTTTATACTCCAATGCACGATTTTTTATTTACCCTTTCAATCTTCTAATGCTTGCTCCTCCTAACGCATCACCTTTCAGGCTGGCTGGTCAGCAAACACTGACGCATTTTAGACAGTGACAATGATAATAATTGTCAACTCGTTGACTTGATCCAAGTTGAGTTGACAGGTAGACAGCAGCAGCAGAGCAGCTTACTTTCGCTTCCTATCTTCGTATCCTTAACATCGTCATCGTCATCGAAGGCAGCAGGACAGGATGAGGATGAGCAAGAAGAGACCGAGCCGTTGTCTAATGTTTCAGTGGAAGATACGACAGGAATTGTTCGTTCTGAAGACAAAAATAATTCTTGAATTACATTACATACCTCTACAGTGGAGACAGTGTAAATGTCACTTGATTGGAGAGATTTGACTCGTGAGTTTACTTAATAGGGAAGGAAGATACTAATGTTTATGAGTATTCTTGTGTATTGTTAAGTTTATCAAACTTTTCAAAAGTATATAATAACGAGCTGAAGACCACTTGCTCTTGAATTTTCAAAAACGTTAAGCTAGGTAATATATCTAAAAGGGATTGATCGTATCCAAATGTAATCGATGCATACAACATTGTTACTTATGACACACACATTGACAGACGTTGAGTTCTTATGCATTTCTATGCACATTGTATTAATGATCATTTTTATTATAATGACGAGCACCATATCTGTTTACCTGTTTGATTCGCTAGATTTGAAATTGAACAAGGTTTGGTAGTGACATTGAATGTATCACTTCTGTGGAGAACAGTGAAATATTTAATTTTTTCATGTTAAAGGCATACCCCTAAAATATCACTCTGACTTATCAATGGATATCATCTGAAAAAATTGGAGCATGTTATTTTTATTTATGCATTACTAATAAAGTGCATTATATAAAATCATGGGAATTGTATTTCAATTTCAATGCATTAATTTATTTCGTCAGTGAACAGTAGTTTGGTTGGTGGATGGTATAATTGGGATTTCCAGAGTTGAAAAGGCAAAAGGATTGAAAAAGCTAATCAGGAATGCTGTGTTATTGCATTATACCTTATAAAATCTAGTAAGTCATATTTTCCAAGTACTACAATGTCTGAACCGTGCCATGGTTTACGCTTGTATGGAATCTGCATTGCAGTCTGACTGAAAACATTCATTTTGCTTTGTTTGCCCGTCTGTGAACAAATCATGTCGGCCTGTATCCCCAACTGTGAGTCATTTAGTTCATCAAGTTAAGAGGAATGAGAAGAAAGAAAAGAAAACTGACAAGTATAAAAATGCATCCTTTCCTTTATCTGACTTAGCATCAGAGTTAATTTCCTTCGATTCAATCCAATTTAGACCACTTGCTGGACTTCTGCCAAAGGGAAAAGCAACAAAGGAAAAGAAGGATGTATTAAAACTTGGTTTGAATTAAAAAGTTATAATTTGTTTATTATAATCTCTAACTATTGAGAAATGCGCTTTATAACAGTAATGTTTTATAATTTTAAAAACAGTAATATTTATTTCTCTTTATAAATAACATTACAACTTCGCAAATTGTAATTAAAATCACTCTCAAATTTTCTTTGTACTTTTATAACCGATGTGGTGACTCTGGTGGCATGTTCTTTTATAATTAGGGTTGGAGTTGAATTGGAAATTGGTTATTGACGATTATGGTTAGATAATGGGATCAATTGTCTAGCGTGCTTTTGTTTTGTGTTAATTGGCTAAAGTGAATAAAAAAGACGTTGCTGAATCAATTTCAGTTATAATTTAAATTCAATTAATTCACTCAAACATGTTCAATACCTTTGGCAAAATAATTTACCGGATCGACAATCGGATTGCACCTACCTACGTGTACGTCCATCACATTTATAGAGGTTTCATGTAATATTGTATTCGTGTCATCATTTCCTCCTAATATCTATAATACGCATTGAAATGGAATGACCTAAAACAATTTAAAATTTGATTTGGAATACTTTATTAATTTTCCCTGCCTGCACCGTTACAATACGGGTGTAATGTTATTTGTACGATAGTGTTTGTTAGGAAAAATGATGTGTTTTTGCACTACTTATGCAGTATTTTACGGCTCTATCTCCAAATCTAAATCTGATACGGAGGGAAATATTTTCTCTATTGATTATGTATTATTCATTCTTGTAAATCGATTTTCCACTACGGGCCAAAAATTGTAAAAAGCAAACAACCTGTGCGTGAGAAAATAAGTAATCTACTCAGAAACACAGGCGACCACGTTACAAGCTAGAACGAGTAACAATCTTGTAAGCAAAAACAATCACTGCGAGATCTTGATAGAATGAGTCTTGGCAAGAAGAGGAGACCTGACGTGAATCATTAAACAAGTTTGATAAATCGGATCGTGTGGTGCTTGCTACATTTATTGAGTGACTCTCACTCCCTGGTTGCACAATGCCACCATCGTTATGATTTTATTTATTAACAACATTCCTCATGTTCTCTGATTTCTAATTCTTTTCCGTTGTCGAACCATTTTGCATGTGGTAGACTTGAGTATAATGCATAATTTTATGGCATTTTGTGTTCCACTTAGATGAGATTGCTTCTGCCTCTCGCTCTTATTTCTCCGTGTAGTAATATTAATAATGAAGAAGAGCGCGTCTCTCCTCGAATCTTCGCCTGATAGGACACACACATGGTCATGCTTACAACACGCCCACTTGAGATTCATCTCACATCAACAGTTTGTATAATCAAGAAGAAAAAAGAGTTTATGATTCTTATCATAGCTATATCGTTTCTACTACTCATTGCCCATGTGTGATTATTATTATGATTATGGCGTTGATGATAGCACGCATCATGCCATGATCCTTCTATTTATTATTTGCAAACGATTGTTTGCGTGCTGATGGTCGCTTCAAAATGATGAACCCAAAGATCTAAGCACATAAAAACAAAATTGAGCAAGTAATAATAATGTTTTTATTGATTGCCATTTTTAAATTGAGGAAAAAATCGTTTTTTGTTTATAACAGAAGAAGTTATGAAGAGCATTTCGCCGCTGCCGTTCCTTTCATTCACGTCAACGCCACATATATAATAGTTTAAGTAGTTGAGTTCGCAGCGTCGTTCACTGTTTTGTGATTGAGTGAATGAACTATAGTCTTTTGCTTTTCTCTCTTTAGTCACATCTAAATCGTAGACTATGATTAAGGGAGAAATTGAATTAATTTAATGTGACATGGTGCTGTATTGAATACAACCAGACATGAATTTGGTTTGAAAAGGGTTTTAATAACCTCCATAACTCTATACTTCCTACCAGCATTGGAGAATCACTGATGCTTTAAAATAACTTTCATTATTGGTTAATGAAAACATAGAAAAATAAAATACAAAACAAAATGTGTCATAATAATGAACACCCTGAGCCTTATTATACGTATTTTAAGGTCAAATTAGGTATACCGACATTATTATAAAATACCAATTGGTAAAAGGGGTTTACTTGTAATAATTTCTTAGTTTGCTAATGTAACTTCTTGTAACACGGAATAAGGAATAATAGAGTTTAAAGGTTGGCTTAAAAATACGTGTTTTGTTATTTGTTAGACAGCCAGACAAGTCTATGTAGTTTGGAATTATTTTGCAAATTTAGCCTTGTTGACAGTTTCCAGTTCTACGCCATGTATAGCAATGAAACTTTCTGGTGGTCATCTTCAGCCGTCAAATCACAATGGATATGTTGAATAAAGCGACCAATTAAACAGTGACAAGGGTGACGCCCTTTTCCACTTAATGTGTCAAAAAATAAGAGTTAAAATTTGTTGAAGTGGCCTGATCTGCCGCTGCCATATGCATCAGAGATAGATGATTATAATTAAAACTTGTAAGAAATGAACTGCTAGAAATGAAGATTTTAAAACTTACACACCTCTATTCCATATATAAATAAACAAAATATGAAACAAAAGGGGTTCTTAGTTTAGCACATGCCGGAATAAAAAAGTAGTAAAATCATTTCCTTGTTCAACCTCTGACTATTCTCATTCATTTCTTCAAAATGATGGATACCTATCACTTTCAACGAGAACTGTTTATATGAACTTGTCTGTCATCCTCTCTAATACATCATTTTTAATGGTTTTATTTAACAAGCTTAATTATATATAAAATACCAACTTTGAACTTGTAGCTACAACACTAGTGTCAAATACTTTGATGTGTTTTTGCGTAATGCTGCAGCCTTAAATTTCAAACGTGAACAGAGGAAATCTCTAACCGAAATGACAAAAATCTTGAAAGAAAAAAGCCTTCCTGGCGCTCTTAATATATTAAATGTTTATAAACTAATGATTCTATGAAAAAGGGTAACGTATGAGACGCTGAACAGATTCTCAATTCTGTGTACTTGGTAAAAGGGAAATATTACAGATTCAATTATGACTATCCATCATTCAAAATATCGACGCACACTTCAATATTTTGACTTGCAAACAAGATCACCTTTTTTCGTAAAATGTTCCATGCCTGAGTGTTTTCTCATTTTCATCGCATTGAATCATCTTGATGCATAAATTCATCCATGCACTATGGATGAATGGCAGTGAATAGTTAAGGTTCCTTCACTCCTCTGTGTCCAATCACTCACAAAATCACTGGAAACTATCTTCGTTAAACCAATCAGGGTCTCTGTTGCTAGAATGTCAAAACATTTTATGGAACTCATATTTCCACTCTCCGCCGTCATCATTGTGATGCGATCAATCTTTCCCCTGTCTTGCGATGACGGTTTATAGCTTGCAAGTATTGGGCTGACATCGCATCTGCACATTTGTGGATGACTTCATATTAAATGGCATTTAAAATGACTGCTGTTTTTCATTTCTTGTCGCCTTTTAAAAACAATCAATGATATGAGAAAGCCCACTCGTCGATCTTTGTTTTGCAGGTGCTAACAAATTAAATGCAACATAAAATTGTTACTGAAATGATTTGCACAACTTTAAACTTCAAAACAATAAACAACATTAACATTGTACCAGTGTTAATGTAAAAAAGAATTGATTGTTTACCCTCAATTTTCAAATCACCGCAACTTTGGTAAATAAACGGTGGTTATCATTGCCGACTTTCTTAATCGTAAAATAACTAGCTATGTTGCGTACGGATAACGAGTAAAAGGTAAATTGCCTTTTAACGAAGCAGAAAAGTAGAAAATAAGTATCAACCATTGTTTATTTTTAGATGACAGTTCCAAGGCGTTACACCCAACTGGAAGTAATATTTAACGGTAGATTTTTGGAACATGAATTACAAATTTACCATTGCAGAGAATTTGACAAACTGCCACGAGCAAATAGAAAGACAATACATATATATTTTCCTATGCATTCCCAACATTGCGCACTGGGAAACAAAAAATGGTTAGAAAAAATACGTAGTAGCGCAAACATCATTATCAGAAAATCTTTCAGGTCGATCATTTTTGTTCTTGGTTCACCAAACCAAAACTAAGTTTTACTAGTAAATTTCAAATAGATTTTTTAGTTATGCCTGGTGCAAAGCATAAGATTTTTTTTTGTCGGGATACGGATTGGTTAATATGATTCTTCTTTTGGCTTTATGACGGCAAAGAAAAGAATACAAAAAAGATGTCTGCTTTCTTCCTATTTCCCCAATGAGTTCTTTTATGTGATTTAGCTACGCCAAAATGTATGTATTTATTTGTAAGAATAACCGGCGCACATATTTTTCTTTGTGAGAGAGCACACATCACATTCCGTACAGAATTCCCTTATTATAATAACTTGTATTGTGGCATAACTTCAAAATAATAAAAGAAAAGTGCGAAGGAGAGGAGAGGAAAAAAATATCTCTTTTAAACGTCAATGTTGACTGCTCGGTTGGGAAAATAAATGATTCTTCTACATTCATCATTTCTCACTCACAAAACATTCATCATATCGTCATATTATGCATGTGTACTGGATGTGTCTTGTGTAAGGACTGCTCTTGGTTGGACCCTTCACAGATCCATATCAACTGAATTACTTGCTACACCATCTACTTCGTTATACTCGACTATGTGTACCCACACACTACTCTAGCCTCCAAACATCTTCTGACTTTGAGGAACGTGATCAACTAGGTTTTGAAGCACTTTTTATCCTCATTTACTTCGTTTGACTCACTCAATTCTTGATATATGGATAGATTTTTAAAGCAAAAATCAAAATTGATGATGAGACTGAACGGATGTTTTTATTTTTGACTGACTTTTGAGTGACTGATACAACACTTTTCATGTGTAACAACGAAACGCACTTTTTAAGACATTCGTAAATAATGACTAAGAAAAAGGAGGTATTTGAAAATGAAAATAAAAATGAAATAGGTTACAAAATGTTGTCTCGTGACCTACACTTTTGCTTTCCTATAACTAGAGTTGTGAAAGAGTTGTGGAAATACTGTGCGATATACTACAGCTTATTCATAAGATGTGAATTATAAAATTTAATTTCTAGCGTTAGTCAAGATCAATGCTAACAATTAACATTTATTGTATTATTAAAACGTCCAAGATTTGTAGCATTGGTCCTGAACTAGGAACATAAGCAGGTCGAAGCAAAGTTCCGCCAATAATCCGTAAATTCTTATCACGGTTTATAAAAATATTGTATGATCGTACCTTTGCTGTTGTGTTTGGAGAGAAAATTGAAAATCCATAAAAATCACGTTTCCCTTTTTATTTGACCGCACCAAGCTGTGTGGCGTGGGTAAAACCGCTATTAGTCCCAGTAGAGAAATTTCCTTTGCCAAGAAAATAAGCTTTGCTTAACCCTTCTCGTTTCTGGTTTACCGATCAAAAGACTGACATTCTTAACATTGCATTGTTATCTGGCTGCTGAACTAACAAACCAAAGCGAAGGTGCGGTCGATAGTAGATTGGAATCAGGAGTACTACGAAACCAAAGTATTTGATGGTAGTATTTGTATTTTACTTGCAATTATGTAGTTTATTTCATATCCACATTTATCAAAAAATGTTGGTTTACCGCAAAAATGGTAAGATTACTTTTACTTTTTACTAACGCTCTGAAACAAGCGTGACGGCTCCGATTACAATGGCTCTAACACTGAATTCCTTATCATTGTTGGGTTATGTCGTGTAAGCGAAAATCAAACTGACCAGGAGTTTCCGAGACGCTGTGTTTGTACGTTTACACGAATTTTATTTGTCGTTCAAAGGTTTACCAAAACAAAGCAAGGGAAAGAAAAGTAGTTACGTTGTTAGAATTTCGTGTTTGGTTAATACAATTGGTTGCTTGATTTCAGAAAGGTGAAAGAGACCTCTAAAAAGGACAATCAGTATTGACTTTTTGAAGATATGGTCATGATGCGGTATTTTCGAGTAGCAAAGGGTTATTATTTATTTTTGGTTTAGTCAAACTCATTATTATGGTACCTTTGAACTGCTTTGTTGTGGTTGTGGTGCATATCCACTCTTTACGTTGTTTTTCGCCAACCATTTTTTTCTGTAATTCTCCTGATAAACATTCTGCAATAGCTTTCAAAGGTTAGGGTATTGAAGGATATTTCTCGGTTCCTTTAATCTACAAAACAATCCGTAGTTATTGATTGTAAAAGGGAAACTGTGGGATCCTTATGTACATGTAGGATTGAATGTGCAATGACAGCCAAAGATGTCTTCAACATTTTTGAAAGGAAAATTAATGATTCTCGAAACACCTAATGTCTGTTTACAGAATGGATGGCGTCATTTCCCCATTACTTACCTTGGTTAAAATAAATGAATAAGGTTATCCAACAGAATGGAAATTGCTTCTGCAGCTTTTGTCTCTCTTTCTTTTGCTGCATTAGAGTCAAATCCCAGCATGAAGCATGCTCTTTGGAAGTACATTTTTGATCCCTGTGTACAAGTAGAAATGAGCTATTGAATTCTTCTGTTCCAGATCGCCGAAAATAAGAAAGCAAACAAAAATCCAAGCAAGCATGAACACAAGGTCGTGAATTAGTCGGAGGTTAAAACATGTGTGGTATTGACACTGTAGTCAGCATTTTTACGAATCTAAAATTAAAAAAGTGTCTCACTTTGGTCAAATTGTACATTGTCGTTAACGAACTCTGGGTATTATTACTTCAAGTCTCGTAAAGTAATTAATGAAAGTTTAGTTTGCGCGTTTTTCTAGGATGTACCAAGAGGAATTTTACCGTTTAATATTGGTATAAACAGGCAACGTTACAATATGTAGGTAACGCATGATTTTTACTGGATCAGAGTATGTTGAAACACATACTTCTTGCAATTACGAAACGTTCTTGGTTCACAACAATTCGGTGCTTATTGGATTCAATTCTGGTTTTATGTTTCTTTCCTCCATTCCTCTTGATACGGCTGCCATAGTTGAGGAAAAGAAAGCTTTATCAGCAAGGAAAAATTAGTAGAAAAAAACAAAACGAAAAGGAAAAATGGGGAGCACAAGATGAAAGCTCTTTTCTGTCTTTTCTGCTGAGTTGGACTCAACTTGATGAGATGAGACGGATGGATGGATCTGGTACTCAACGTTTCGTTCTTAATAATAGTAATATAAGAGTTCTTCTGGTGGAGTAGCAGAGAGAAAATAAAGAGCTAGTTGACGAAAAGTAAGACACACCCTGTGAGAAACAGCAGAAATAATACACGGTTGAAAAACTCTGTTTAATGAAAGCAGACGAGGAAAATTACATAAGGTTTACTCGGTGCCGCGTTGGTGCTGTAGCAGAGCACCATTCTCTTGGTTTCCTCAGGACAAAGTTATCCTCTCGGAAATGGAAAACTAACGAAGAGAGGAATAACTTTGTTGCAGTATCTATTCCAGACATGGTCTTATTATTACATCTAGTATCACCCACTACTACGGTATCCGCATGTAGAGCTTCTCCTGCTTCTCCTCTACTATAAACCGCGTTATACCTATAAGCACGAAGAGCAGAAGCAACAACCACTTCTTTTTTACTTAAGTAATCTTGTAAAAAGATGGGGAAAGGAGGAAATGGAAAAAGTACACAAAGACAACTGACAAGGAAGAGCTTATAAAAAGATGGAAAAGGACAGGATGCATGAAAGTGGGTACGAGGACGATATGCCATAATGGATAAAATGTAACAAGAATGTAGTTCTCCTACTTTCACTACGCAAAGTATATATTTGTGAACGAGAGGATGCTTTTCCACATCCAAGTTCCAACTACCACTCCACCATTGCTCGTTTTATCTTTATCGAAGAGGAAGAAAACTATTCATTTCGTAATAAAATCCTCCGAGAGTGTTTTTCTGCATTGAGAGGGAGAAAACAGACTGAGCTGATATCACGCTCGTGGGTGATAAAACCCATGGAGGAGTGGAGTGGGTATAACTTCATACGCTACAGCCTATGATTCTTTGCATAAAACATTGCCCCTTTTAGGGTTGCATAACCTGTTGTAGTACAATGCACCAGAATGGTATCTCGCAAAAGAAAAAAATATCTAACTTTGTTTTGTCTTCGAAACAAACGTGTCGTTTCTTTGAAGTACAAGTACATGACTACATCTTTAGAAGCGACTTCCTTGCTGATGAAATTACGCAAACTGAATCATGCTGCGTACTTTTTATGTCCTGCTTTCTTCGTTTCTCTCCCTTTTTGACAGTTTTTCTTAAAAAATGAATTCATATTGACATTAATTTTGCACAGCCATAGCCCTCGTGTGCGGAAAGAAAATAACCCTCAGTGAAAATACACCACTGTTTTTCATTTTTCGGTTTCGAAACGTTTGCAAAAGGATGTGAAACTTCTATTTAAATATTTTATGCTTTCCTCTAACAAATCAAAATGCCTTACATTTATGTTATGCACACACTGTGAAAATGGTTGAAACATTGGGATGCTGAAATTGCTTTGATTCATTGTGAAACAGCCAGAATGCGGTAGCTAGACAATTTTTTCACTGTTGTACTTTTCTTATAAAAACACCTTTCACAACAGTCTAAAAAACCATTTGCGAGGAAATTTACGATTTCAAATATCACATCCAACTAGAAGTTATGGATTCCCTTGTGGTTTTTCTTTTATTATTTGGTTTGGTATTGGAACGTAGACAAAAGTTTATAGAATTTGTAAAACCATCTAAAGACAAAAATTATAAGTGGAACAAGTAAACTGACTAAAAGGTCGAAAGTATGGGTTTGTGCCTTTAATCTTAAAATTGCTGAGAAACTCAGCTATTTTGTACGTTACCCTACAAAATTTTGTGCACAATCTTTTATATCATGATTTTTTGCCTTGAGAGGAAAGCATAGATCAAAACCTGTGGAAAATGTCTCCGACAATGTTTTGGGCACAGCCAATCTAAATAGCATATTATTTTTCATTTTTGCAAATGAGTTAAACCTACTGCATTTACAATATTAAAAGTTTTCTGCAACTCTATTGCTTTTATACAAAAGCATAAAACCAAAATTAATGTTTTGAAAGTAGGAAAATATCCTATAGTGGTTTCAATCACTTGTTTACGTAACTTGCTTAGCAAACTGTTTTGTTCACTCTCAAATAAAAAAGTAGTAGTCTAAACAGTAAAATCTTATTTGGAAGAATATACGGGCGTCATCAGTTCATCACTTAAATCTCTAAAGAATTTCGTGATTCCTATACATATGCATTCTCTGAACGAGCAACAAATTTTGGATTTCATTTCTTTAGTATTTTTTTTGTAAACTTTTCTTTTGTAGACTCTTTTTTTATCATGAATATCTCGCAGTTTGCTTTTGCTTACTAAAGTTGGGTTGAGTCTGACGCAGAGTGTTTTGTTTTGTGTTTGCATACGTCTCTCTAGATTTTGTTGGAGAAATGACTAAACTTCGTTTTACGGTGAAAACTGACCTTGTATATATGTTTAGACTGTAGAAAAGTCTATTTACTTCGTACATTGTGTTTATGTAGTAATAGTAATATCCATGCTTCGGTAGATAGCAAGATATCTTCAGTACTTTATATTCATGAGAACAAAACTCTTTGGGAGATCTCCAAAAGAATGACAAAGGGACAGGTCTTCACGACTCCACTGCTTTCTAAGTTGCTTCAGTGAATTCTAATGCTTTCATATTATAGACTTTCCTAGTTACTCTTTTCTACACTCTCTTTCCTATACACAATATTATGGGCGCACTATCTGTGGTTTCGTTTTATTTTTTATTATAGACACGTAAAAACAAGCTCCAGTTTTGGATAGTCCGACTTGCTTACCCACGTGTAAGTAGAAAACATATAGCATTTCAAAATAATGCAAATTCCGCCTTGTCCTCATTGTGTGTATATTCCTTTCACGGACATTTATTTAACTTTCTAAGTTATCAAAGCCAAACCGAGTCCATACAAAACACACTGTTTTGACTTTCACTGTTGCGAAACGCTTTCGTTGATGTTAGGAGCCGCTCCGATCCTACCGCATTCACTATCACGACCACTTTACATCTGAAGGAAATGTGTGAAAAATAAAGCAATGTTCATTTACATAAATATTATGCATGCCTTACTAGATATCTGATTCATACTCTTTCCTGCTCTGAAAAGATAAGCTGCATGGAATAACCAAGCAGCTAGCTAGAAAGAAAGGGACCTACCGCCCCTTTAGAATAGTTTTCTCATATTGTACTAGGTAGGCGCTTGTTATTGTACCAGCACACTATAATATAACCATAACAGTAAGTTACGCCTGGAATATTGCATGGAGAGGGTGAATAAGAAAAACCTGTTTGAGTTCTTGTATGTTTGAGTTTGGAGGAACGAGCAGTTTAAAAAGGACACACAAGAAGAGTATGGTCTTGCTTATTTGTGTTTTTGCTAAGACACGGAGACGATGATGATGTGAAGTGCTGGGTGGCATATAAAACAGCGTAGGTACTTTACTACTACTAACAATCAATTGATATAATTACTCACAATAGAGCAAATATCAAAGCATTTCGGTGAAAAAACTATCATCAACTATGAATTCTCAATAGTGAAAAATGCGTACTTATGAATTACTATGAGGTGAAAACAGGCGAGTTTGGTAGAAAGATACTCTACAAAATAGATCGTGACGTAACAAAAAAATGTTGAAAATTCTTTTGGGGGCCCGTTCCTTCAAGGTACGTAACTAAGTGCACTTTAGTGGGAAGAAGAAAAGATTGAATTTTGTTGTTCGTGTTCCTGTTCCGATGTTTTGAGTAGGGCGACATTGAACATGCCTCAAAAAGGAATATTTTCTTCTAGAGACTGTTAGCTTTACTTAAAAGCTTTTTATCATTGTACGCGACCTGGATACGAAACTAAGGAGAGCAAGATTACTTGCACGAATCTGTTAACATAGAGAAGGGAGTGAAAGAAATGAGAAAAGCACGATTTGATTGGGTCGTATGCATGGCGCTGAGGTTTTTTGCGCACTGGAAGTTGACTTGATTGTCACCGCTCACCACACCACAAAGACCATTACCCATCGGCCTGCCAAGAAAGTTAAGGAGTACGCATTGTGCAGAGCAATGACAGGGACGACTCATCATTTCATGTGTGCAATCGTGAAAAGTGAAATAAAGACTGCGCTCTTCATGCCTCCAGTGGAAGCTATTACTGTCGGACGTTTGTTCAGAAAAGGAAGAAAGGAGATTGGAGAACACTGTACTGTATCTGTAGCATCTTTTGAAAGCAGAGATGTGATGTGAGATTTGCCTCTGGTAACGAAAATGGGAGCTCGATCGTCATCGTCATCGCTTCTTGAAGTTTGGTCGGCTGCAAGAGAGAAGAGGGGAAACACGGTACGAAGCGAGAGACGGAGCAAGAGAGAAGTACACGTACACACGGAAGTTGCACTCACTCGTTGGTGGTACAAAGTTGATTGGAACGGCTGTTAGTAAAAATTTTGTAATATAGATGCCGTATAAGTATTATTAAGAATGTATACTTGGAGATGAATAAAAATCAACATGAAAAATCCATTTCCCATGCGGTAATAAGGATATTATACATGGAGATTGGGAGTTACACAAGTACAAGGTTTGCCACAGGCATCAAGCCAATAATGCAAGGGTGCAGCTATCTACTTTTAGATTGGAATGTAGAAAACATAGAACATCGTCAAGTATCTTGATTGTCGTAGGCTCTTTTCACATGAGTCATTGTCTACTTTATTGCATATAATTTTATAAAAAGGCTCCAAATGGGATAATCGTAGGACTGCAACTGGACTACTGTGACTCTAAACACTGAAATGGCTGACAAATATTTAGGCAAATTTATAGCCCATTCATTTAGGGGTAGCAAAATTACATACAACTTGACTCAACAATGAAACTATTTTATTTTGCATTATTAAATGCCAAAAAAGAAAACAAGAATCATTTTAGGAATTTGTTTTGTTAATTTTAAATGAATTTATTATTTACTTTAATATTGTCTCAAGTAAATGAATTATTTTGAGTAGAAATAAAATCGACTACGTTTTAGTGGTCTTTCAAAAATTAAAATTTCAACCGTTTGTCTTTGTTTGCAATTAACGGTAACTAGTAATATTTATTTTAATTGCAAGATTAAATCTTTACACAGCTTTATTTAACAATGCTTTTAGGTTGCACCATGCCCTTAAACTATTATGCATAATCTTTGTCATAAGCTGCGTGTGGATTAGATTAATGAGCATTAAGGTAAGATAAGCAGCTTTTATGTGATTTTATTACACAGGTTTACGATTTAGCCTTACAACTCACCATTGAACTTGCAGTAGACTGACTGATGAAAGAGATTGCATTATTATACGACTTTAATAGTGTCGAGCTGTATGGTTTTAAGTACGACAAAGAAGGTGGAAGCAGTCATGCGAGAGGTGATAATACGATTCATCATTCTAAAATCGGCATGATATAAAACATTTTGACAAGTTCGCTTCAACATCCATTCTTTTTTTATGATTAATAGAGTTTTAATTGTTTTCTAAGCTACTGTCTGAGGCTTTCACAGATTTATCACGGCCACCCGTTTCACTAAGTTTCTTAAAACCATTCAATGCATATGCAATAAATGCAGGATGAGCAGGTACAAAGAAGTGGTTATCAGAATATGAACTTATTGATTTAGATGGTGAAATTTAAACTCTTCGCTTTCACCTCTTGCACCTCTTCAGTATTAAAATGAAAACAATACCAAACTAGTTAACCAGTATTTCTAGCAAATCTCATTCTGTTAGAATATCAAAATGTTAATAAGTACTTATTATTTTTGCAACTCCAAAAAACAAAAAATGGCAAATTTATTAACATTGTAAGATTTATCTAGTGCAGATAAGTTTTCAGCTGAAAACTATTTTGCCCTTCTTTCGTCAATACATCATGCTTTAATATCAATTATTCAAGTAACCAGACTGTGGCTATGGACAAATTGGGGTATTTCCACATTATTGGACATTTCGGAAAAATGAGTATCTCATTGGGAGAATATAGCACGTGCTGATAAAATATGGTCCTCATAATTTAACCACCTCTAAACCAGCCACAAATATATTATTCGTTTTTTACTCCTTATGTATCTTACCTTTCCATTTCCACACCATAAAAAGCACGCGAACCTGTGAAAGCAGCGAGAAAGCTCTTTGTTATGAGCTACTACATCATCTAATAAAAAATACATAAATGCAAAAACGTGAAAACTTTCACAAGCTACGATGTTGGTAGAGTGGTAGATCGCACGAACCAAGACCATAAGACGGCGGAGGAATGCATAATAAATGAATCCGACTTCATGTGTTGAATAAGTCCGTTTCTCGCCTCTCTCCACCACCAGATAATTATTACATAAAGGTTTCGGAGTAAATCCAGGAATGTTATGTAGATTCATTGAAATAATAAAAATCAAGTTGTAAACATACCACCCAGGATGATAGAGTGTTGAAGATCTATCCTGGTCCTTGAAAAGAAAACTTTAAGCATAACAAAACAAGATTTTAAGGCCCACTTTGGTCAGTGCAGAGTACAGAGTGAGTCCGTGAGGATTCAGCTATTTAAGTTACTAGTCGGTCAGTCCAAGACCAAGTGGCACGGACTTTGCACAGCATATTTTATTAACTAAATGTTCCTCTGTGTCCTCCTTCAACCTTCACCACATAGTTCATGATGATGTCCAAAGCATCCTGCTTGACTCGCATTCTCTACTAACTAACTATCTCCACAATGAGCAGAAACCACTCATACATATTTTACCTCTTCTGCTTCATTCCATTCTACTTATTCTCTTTGCTCTCTCTGCGTGGGATTGGGCAAATGGAAGGAGATGGAACTCATGCATGGGCTGCTTATTGTTGTGAAGTTGGATGAAAAGTAGTGTTTTCTGGCAGAGCAAACGGATGAAAAGAGATGAAGATCGGTTGCAATGGCAAGTGGTGGAAGCGAGACGGGTTCTTCAGTCTCCTTGCACTGAGCACTGCTGAAAAGACTAGGTGGGGAAAAGACCGTCATCCTGCCTGCTGTGCTTGGTGAACTCGCTCTGTGTAAAAACTGGTGTCAGTCGTACGAAATAATAATGGCCGGTCGGGCGACTTGCTTCATGATCGCGGTCTAGGTCTGCCTTTTCCATGATCATATCATGATAAGTTTTTCTCGCACTCCTCGTATCTCCAGTCTCCATACGCGAGCAGAGCACGTACGTAAAGGCCTAGGCTCATGTGTGGTTCAGTCAACGACTGAATCAAGAATGAAGCACGAAGCAAAAGCAAGTTTGAGTGGAGCGGAGAATGTACTCTTTTGATAATCTTCATAACATGGGGCATATCGAGGGACTTGGGCTTGGACCGATATGATAGTTGTAATGGAGATGGAGATACCGGTCCCAATAAGAAGGTTCAGTCAGACTATCTGTGTAAAAGTCGTTTCGCTTCTAAATATGTTATATAATGCATATATGTATGTATATCAGTTTTAAATTGGTTACCAGCAACCGCATATAAGAACGTATCAACCCACTGCTTTTTCGCATTCCTTCACTTGCCTCACCAAATGTAGAATGACAATTGCTATTGCTTGCGATGAGCACAGAATAAATAACTGTGGTGGCCAAGTCGACTTGTTATGTATCCAATGTTGTCAATTTTCCAGGCATTTCCGTTGACATGTCCAAAGTTTGTAGGATATTGTGACATTAATTTCGATGAAGTAAAAAATGCGGAAAACGTTTACAGGTCCTGAATTTTCAATATTTCCTCTGCACCAGCATACTGTGATTGTGAACAAAATAGTAAAAATAGAAGCACACATTTCTGGCATCTTTCTTTGGTATACATATATTAGAAAGTTTTCAGTTACCTGAGCGGTAAAGGTTCGCTTTGTCGGTTTTCTCTTTGGTGAAATCAAGTTGTCCCCTGCAACTTCTGCTGATTGTCCGAAATCAATTGATTTTTATACTGAAGTCACATTTGGTTGTCATGAAGTGGAAAAAGTCGCTTTGTATGCCCCACACAAACCTCTCTAGAACCGAATTTGTTAAGTAGTCTGAGATTCAGACAAATTCGGATCTACAGGGTAGGGGTGAAACAATTTTCGCAAACCTGGCGCCACCGGGTTGCAAAAAACCGCTATCCGCAGTTTTTTCGCGAATTTTGGCTTGCATAAACAGCTTTCCCCGCCTTCTCCAGCTTTTGAATTTCAGAAACTTATTTTTTGAGATGGAAGTGAATGGATAGCGGACTGCATTGATGAACTCTAATAAGGGAAAATGTAAAGATTAAAAAGCTCTACATACGAAACGTTTCTATTCAGACCACAAATGATTATTCACATACATGACGAAGGATAACAATTGTGAACATTTATAAACTTATTAGCTTTTGACTTGGCATGTTTAACTGTTAATGTATTCGCTGCTTACAACAGGAAAGTTTTCGTTGCTTATAATCACATTTACTTGTACACGTGATATACTCCAACCTTTCGATATCATTCTACATTCATCATTTTCTTTGCCACAATGTTAGCCCGGAATTGGTCTTCTTCCGAATCATTGTTCACATTAAACATCTCATACAAATCTGAAACAGATATTATAGAAAACATTTACAATAATAGAAAGAAACTTAAACGGTATGGGTTTAAGGATAATATCTTTGTTTCTTTACTGAAAGAGAGAGTTCACAGTATGTTCGAAGCATTTATAATGGTGAGTTTACTACCACTAAGTATAAAACAACAACGAGAGGTATTCAGGGAAACTCAACATCTAATTTTTCCTTTGCCCTTTTTATGGACGATTTTCCACTGTGTATAGATAATAGTAGTATTTTTTATGTATGTGAGTGATTGTTACCTAACAGGCTAAGTGAAATTGTCAGTAAAGTAATGAGACTAGAAAAAGATATAATGAATGTTTATAAATGCATGGAAAATAATATTATGGCCATTAAGAATGACAATACCAAACTGTATTTTGTAATCCAATGCATAGAAATTTTGCCAAGAATGTTAATGTAAAAATGAATGGATCCAATATTCTTAATGTAATACAATAAGAATATTGGGTGTGCTTTTTGACCAATGTAATAAATTAACTGAACATGTAAACTTAGTTGTACGAAAATGTTTTGCGTCTTTAGACCAACTTTACTCCATGAAAAGATACTTGGGTCATGAAACGAAGAAAATGTTTGTGGAGGCATTTGTACAATCGCATATTCGGTATAGTTCTATTGCGTGGTTGAGTAAATAGAAATTTGATAATAACGTAAGAAATGCGTATGAAATGATATCGAATTTATGTTCCGCGACTACCTATATAAATATAAATATAAATATAGATTATTTACATCCAAATGTGTATTTTTAGATATTGAAGGATATTACAGTACTATTTGAACTTTAGTAATGAAAACGTTAAATCAACAGGACAAAACTCATATTCTGTTCCACGTATCGAGGCAAACTCTAACACTTGTAAAAGTAGAATTGAATATGAAGCTGTGCTAAAATAGATCGAACTTCCCCAAGAAGTACGCAACAAGGTTGGTAAAATAAATTCATTTAAGAAGCATTGTCTGTTGTATTATCTCTGAACAATCAGAGAAATACAGACAAGATAGCTATACAATCATGAATGAATGTATGTATAAAGTGTACCAAAGAGATATAAGCCAATCTTAACTACTCACTGCAATGCCAATGTCTAATAATTTTAAACAATTTTAATACCTTTTATTCGTAAGAGAAGTATATGTAGATATTAATAGTTTTAAATAATTTAATACTTTTTGTAGTAAGAGAATTATATGTATAATAATATAAATTGATAAGGAAAGAAATTCTATTTATCTGTTTTCACTCGGAATCACTATATGTATAATGATTATGAATTTAATTCTGTATGTTCACTTTGAATCTTACGTTAATATACTTTAAAACTAATACTATTACTTTAAAACTAATGCTTTAATTATTACCTTTGGTATGTAGGGAAGTCAGACAATAAAATATACTATTCTATCCTATTCTATACTGCTTACTCCAGTATATATTCGAAAACGTTTGTTTTTTCATATAGATGAAGGCATTATTTCTCAAATAATGTAAATTTCATAATCATTTACTCGGCATTTTGTATCTTTGTCCATTCTCTCTCACTCGTTGCATGTAAAACATAAATAGGTAAACCAAATATTCTAATACATGACCAAGGATAAAAATTGTCAACATTGATTAACTTATTAGCCATCATTTCCTTTGTCATATTAGCCCGGAATTGGTCTTCTTACAAATCATTGTACACATTCAACGTGTCATAAACATTTGAAACATATTATAGAAAACGTTTGCAGTAATATAAACTAAAAATACAAATTAATACCTGAAGGAGCTCTGAAACATAAATACTGTTTCATTACAGTATTAATAGTACATGAATATAACAATGACTAGCTACCATTTTTTCATATTTGTTGATGTACAATTTCAAATGTAACGCTTACGGTGCAACCTAGTCCCTGTTTTGGTTTCTGTATAATGCTTACTCCAGTATCGTTTCGAAAACCTTTGTTTCTTGATATAGATGAAGGCATTATTTTTCAACTAATGTAAATAATTATTCACGCGGCATTTTGCATCTTTGTCCATTTTGTCTCATTCGATTCATATTAAACATAAATATGTAAACGAAATATTGTAACCTAATTTCTCTGTCGAACAACCGTAATCTGCATGAAATCCTGAATGAAACAAAAGTAAACGTTTGTAAAGCCAATTGAAATAACTGATAAACCTCTGTTTTGTTTCTATTCCTTCCCCGCTCATCGGAACATAATTCTACGTCTTGTATTATCTTGAGCATCGATTGGAGAGGTTCGCTGTCTCCCACTCTTATCTAGCCGAGTGTTGTGACATTGAGAATATTTGGAGTTTTTTGGAATTGTGGGGTCGATTTGATTTATTTGCGATCAATAATTGTTTAATTGGGATACTTTTTTTTATTTGTGACCATGACCGGAAAAGGAATAAAGAACAAAAGGCGTCGTCTAGTGACAAGCAGCGACAGTGACAGTGACAGTTACTCATCATGTCAACCCTCTACCTCTGCTCAAGCTATGCCAACAAGAGCAGAAGCAAGGAACCAGGAAAACCCGGTGGCCCGAATTGATGGAAGCCAGTACAGTCAGTCATCCTTCCATACTGCTGCCCAGACATTGAATTTGGAGGATGACAGCAGCAATGACGAAGTGGATGACTTCTACACAGTTCAAGGTTAGTAATGAAATTTAACCAAACTTTACTATTAATGTGACGAATAATTGTGAGTCTCTGTCTAACAACGGGGTTGATGTTACTGTTAGAAACTAAAACATCAACCCCCTTGTTAGACAGAAACTCACAATTATTCACACCGAGCTAATGCATCTTTCGCCTTATAGATTACGACTCAAGTAACGACGGAGACGACGACAGTGAGAATGAAGAGGAGGACTCTGAAACTTCAGATGGAGAAGATGGTGACAGCAGCGGTGGGTCGGATGACACAGATGAAGAGGAAGAAGCTGAGCAACCAATTGATAAGAGTAAGTTACATTTTCTAATCTCCTATAGAATTGACATGTTTTATTAGCCTCAAACGCTCATGACAGCGGCAACTGCAACATCAGGCTGTAATATTGTTTTTAATAAATGTTTCACGTTTTTATAGGATATTTTTACACAGAAACTAACTTTTTGCACAGACCAGACGTGTGGGCCGTTATGTCCGAAATTGGCCTCAATTGGCATGACGTCTACCCCTTACACCACAAGAACAAATCTGCTAAGAGTTTGTGGGCCTTTCGAGTTGCAGATGGGAGAAGGTGTCAAATTAAAGACTGTACCAAAAATTTTAAGGCAAACCTGTCGGTGGAATCGTACATAAATCATGCCAAAAATTCGTAAGTTCAATAGATTATTTCTAAAACCTAATATTTATAATATATGTACATCACCACCATATCACCTGTTTTTCCTACTTTCAGTCATAATGACCTGATCGCCGCTTACAGAACAGGTACAATTAATACGAAACATGCAAATTATATTTATTTCTATAATGTCAATGCAAATTTTCCTACAGATCCGGTTAAACTGGCAGTCTTACAACTGTACAAGGACAACAAAGTAGACGACTGCTCACTTGCTAATTTAGTACTGGAACAGCGGGTCTATTCGTCACAACTCAAACTTCCTGCCGTACCCATTTGCACAAAATGTGGTGTCCCTAAGTCTGTAGTCGTACAGACATTCAGAGAGCATCTAAAAGTGTGCAAAGGGATGGCTCTCCCCCAAGCGCATTTCACTCCCGCAAAACAAGCCATCCTTTCCGAGTAAGTATTTAACATTGTACCTATATATTCAAGATGAACTATCAAGTCATTACTACATCAGTATGAATTGTGTATTCTTCAGGCAACATCCCACTTCGGTAAAACAAATAATCTCCAGTAAGAATAAGACCGTCCAGTATGAAGATGTTAACTTGGATGACGCCGATCTAAACATGTATAGAAGTTGGAAAACCATGAGCACAACACGAAAGTCGACGGTCGTGCTACTTGCACCAAAGGATGAGGCTAATGAAGCCAATTTTTCTCGCCTGGCTTCTGAACGTGGCAGAAACTTGAAACTTTCATTCCATGAAGCTTCTCTACCAGGGTTTGACAGGTGGGAGATTGAACTTTCAAGGTTTAAGTCAAATGATGCCCTGAACAATCTTATTCAACGCTACAAACAGACGGCGGAAAGCTGGGTATGGAAATCAATTTACAGCAAATTGTCATTATTTACAACACTTACATTTTACTTTCCTTGTTGTTTAGATCTTTCACGCTGTCAGAAGCGTTATCCATCATGAGGAAATTGCAACACCACAGTGCATTGATTCTTTTGTTTCAATGTCCATGTATCTTGTGGAACTGAACGAAGAAGAAGTCCATCGTGTTATAAAACAAGCTCATGATGCGCCATGTCCACTCGTTTGCTTTGATTTAAGCTGTACTCGTCCCCCGTCCAAATTTCATCGCAAAATTAACTCTGCCACACTTTGCAACCGTAAAGCAAGTACCATGGGCCCTAAGTCTACACGGTTCAGGTCAATTGGATGGTCACCTCTTACGGGGATATTGCATACACCGCAGGAAGTGTTCACGCCAGGCTTTGCCACCCGTTTTTTGGCTTCAGCCAAACGAGCCAGACAAACCATGACTTACCGCGATCGGTTTGTCTATGTTTTACTGCTCATCCGGGACCATGATCGGAACACGTTGGAAGTGGCGGACTTGCCCAACTATTTTGGGAATAACAGAAAGCGATCACGAAAGCACTTATACGTTGGCAAGTGTAACATCCCATCGGCCCAGCCTTATCACTTTGAAAAACGTAGCACAATTGGAAAATTTCAGGATAGAGGCTACGAAATTTTTCAGTTGAAGGTTTACGGATTTTCAGGCGAAGAGGACAACTGTAGCAAGCAAGAGTGTCTTGAAGCATTCATTCAAGTAATTCTATTCGTTATATTATATATCAATTTACTTGTATGCAAAAATAATTTAATAATTATCAATGATCTGATTCTTTCAGTTAGTTGGATATATACGCAAAAAGAGTGGACTGGATAAAGGACAACCGACTTTTATAAACAAACACTTTGAGAACGCTCAAGCTCTCAAAAATTTCTCTGAAGACGATTTTATGGACGCCATTAAGTTAGGGCGATCCAACATTAAATTTGTAGTGAAGGACGAAAATGAGAAATCGGGAACCGCCGTTGACGGGCTATGGAAGGCTGAACTCGTTTTATCGGATGCCGTAAAGTGTGATGACAATTTTGTTAAAAAGATTAGTTCGTGGGCTAAATATTACATTTGATTTTTTGTATAGTAAAGTTTGTAGTGCCAATTTGAAGACTTGAGATGAAGTTTATTACTATTAGCTTTGTATTGATAGACATTATTACTTATTACATAGGATTAGCGTTTACATAATTTTTATGTATTTCAATGTTTTTTAGTTGTATTAAGACTTGGATAGCTACTCTACTCTTAGATAGCAATCTTGATAAACGTTTTTTAGTTTAGTAAATATGATTCGTAAGTATGACTGAATATTTATATATTTGTTTGATAATTATCTGACTATAATGACTGATAATTATGTTAAGATAACTGAGCTGTGTTATAGAATTGTGGTGGTATTAAGATAATAACAATAATATATATTTCATGTATTTCGAAATAATCGAAATATGCACAACACATAATCATGATTTTTTAAATTAATTTCAGCATAAAACATGATCAGCATTACTTATACATTACATAGGTTAGGAGTGACTAAAAATTAACATTGATGGTAGATTAGGAAACTGCAAAAATTATCATGGGGTCGTTTGTTGCTGCATGTATTACCGTATACTATGGATATTTCAGCTTCATACTTCTCCGTTCATCGTACGCACAAATACATCTGATGTTGGTTTAGGACCATGCATAGCTCAGATTGATGATACAGTTCACAAACGTCCAATTGCATTTGCTTCTCGCACTTTTGAAAATGAAATTTCCATATAGCAGAAAAAGATTGCCTTTGCTTATAGGGTATCGTACCACAATGTACAGTGGTCTACCCATACGAGTATTTTGGCTTAAAAGTGCATGACAGCAGTGCCCAAAGCAATTTATGATATCTAGGATAAGTTAGCTATTTACTGCGATGACCCACTTCCAAAGACCGAAGACAAGAACACTCCAAGAGTCAACCGTAGTTGACCGTTTTGATAATTTTCGCATTGACAGGAAAGCAAGCATCCCACAATAGCTTACTCGTGTACTCAAAAGAGAGGCTTTTATATTTTGGGGGTATCATAAGAAAATCCTTATTTACAATGCAACCAACTTTGGCAGAAAACCTTTTGCACCTTTATGCATCCCAGTTCAGTTCACAAGTTCAAGTTCAAAAACTTACCAGGCATGGACAACTTTTGCGGAATGAATAAATGTAAACAATCGTGTCATCTTAATCTGATATGTAGGTAGTGGGCACATAAATAGGTCGGAGTACTCAGGAAGCATATTGCACTTACTGCACAGACCACATAAGAGAATGCAGTGAGATTTACTCAATGTTTGCTTTAATTTTGGTCGCGAGGTTAAATTACCATATTACAATTTAAGGGAATGTTGAAGTGAGAAGTAACGATTATCAGATTCGTTGTACACATAAAGTGGAGCTAATATGCAAACTAGCAAACGTCTAGGACCAATTTTGCATTAACAATGAGAACAAGAGAGACACTATGACAGCAAGCAAATATCAGTCAAGTTGGGTACAGTTGTTTATCTATAGTACGCACGGACTACCTTTCTGGCAAGCTTAAAAAGTTCTATAAAAAGTTTGGGTACCGTATGTTTTGTCTTTTCGTTGCAAATAAACAATTTTACCTCATTATACTTGTAACCTATAAATGTGTCTTCTAAAAGGGAGTTCTGTAGTAGGAACGAAAACTTGAAATAGGATGGGCTGGTTTTCTGACTCATTCAGGTTGCTATGCTGCTAAATATTAACACACTTGTTGGGCTGGGGGAAACGCAAGACAAAATATCGGCATGGAAAACGTTAATATATGCTGTAATAAACGACCCCATGTTATTTTTTGGTCACTCCAACCTACGTAGTGTATAAGTAATAAGGCGCTAAAGTAAAATCAGTTTACTTTTTAAGAAATGCTAAAATCAGGGTGAGCACAAAGCAATAGCATAACAATCATTTGAATGCTTAGTGTGTGCGTTATCATCTACCAGTAAACCGTAAACAGACTATACTAACTCATACGTATTAAGGTGATTGGACAGCTCGGAGGGGTGGTGGGAATGGATAAAAAAAAGATCACACCCCAGCCTGAGGAGGGACTAACCCGTCCTCCTCGGGGCAAATCGATGGTGCCCGGACCATCGGTGGCTACAGCGACGGGACACGGAAATCGTGTGGTTATGAAGCGAAAGGCTTCCCCAAGTTCCTCCGACTCTGAAGATGAGGCCGAGTCCATTTTTCGGGCTCTGGAGAGAGCCGATCTCCTGCCGGAGATCCGCCGCCTGATGGCCACCACCAGCAGGCCTACTGCGACCCAGTTCAAACAGGCGGTGGATAAAAGCGTCAAGAGACAACGGCGCACGGGTCCAGAACCCGAGAATGAGTCCTCTGAGGCCGAGGACATCCAGGAACAACTTAACGCCATTCGGTTGGAGACCGACTTCAAGAAGAAAGTCGGTCGCCCTCCGACTTTGGCATCGGCTCTTGTCGTACGCCAAGGGCCTTCGGGCGAATTTCGATGCGCAGCCTGTAAATATGTCTCGGCCGATCAGAGCAACGTGCGAAGGCACGTAAAATCCGCCCATTTAGCGGCGGAAGTGATGGCCTGCGGCCATTGCCCTCAAACTTTCGGGGCATTGAAAAACTTTCAAGCTCACCTCCGAAACCACCTTCATAGAGGTGAGCAGTTTTTCAAAGAGCTTTAACTTCTCTAGTCATACTTACTTTGTAAATATTGCAAATACTTTGTAAATATTGTAAATACTTTGTAAATATTGTAAATACTTTGTAAATATTGTAAATACTTTGTAAATATTGTAAATACTTTTTTGTACATTATCATGTAAATATAACTGTCGGGATGTAGCGCCCATCCCCTGACGAGACTAAGGCAGGTCGAAACAGTTCACAGCAAGTAAATTCCATATAAATTCACCTTGGGGTAAATTGAGACATTTTACCCCACGATACAAACAATGTGCCTACATGTAAACATTCTGCAAGAGCTGGTCTCATTTTGCCCTATTATTAGCCTTGTAATCCCCCATTGACTTTTATTATG
>VYYJ01000058.1:0-59098 GCA_021029165.1 Cyphoderus albinus | reverse complement strand
TAAATTCCATATAAATTCACCTTGGGGTAAATTGAGACATTTTACCCCACGATACAAACAATGTGCCTACATGTAAACATTCTGCAAGAGCTGGTCTCATTTTGCCCTATTATTAGCCTTGTAATCCCCCATTGACTTTTATTATGTGATGTTGTAAGAATACTTTAATTTTGTGTCGTTCTATTTGCGAGCAAAAGATTTGCATCATACATTTATGAACGACCTAATCGCATCTTTTACACGAATTTGAAAAATCGTTTTGAAATAACTAATTTTGTATGGAAATATGCCCTAATAGCTTATGTCTCATGTATTCAATCCAATACTTGATAATGGGGAAAGCAATATGTACTACAAACTACAAAACTTGACTACCCCATAATGTCTCAGTATTCATATTTAAGCAAGCTTAATAGAAGGAGACTTTCATTACCTATGTTTGGCTTCCAGAAACTGATGCACTGCTTTCTGGGATGAAAGTGAATGGATAGTGCCTTGTTGAATTCAAAATTCTAATAGGGGATAAATATAAAAATTAAAATGCATTACGTATATACTATATAGATCTACGTCCAGATCTGAAAACCATGTATCCATTGGGCAGAGCAAAGTGCGAGGGTAGATGTAGGACATAATGCAATAATAAATGAGTTTTCTCCAAGAGCCTCCCGTTTTGGCACCGATGTTAAATTCCTTTTCTTTTGCTGTCGGATCGGTAACATTCCAAAGGGTAAATGTGCGGTCCTTCCAGTGGGCTCCAGCGCAGCTATAAATTACAGAAAAACAAGTGACACTTTAGATTCTTTCTGCTTGATTGCTGTTTGCCATCCACCATGAACAAGAAACAAAAATATTTATGTGACTTTGCCAATAAAAATTAAACTTCATACAAAATCGAGCACATTAAAGCCTTCAAAACGCAAAAGTAGTGAATGAAGTAATACAAGCACCACCAACTTAAACTGAACTGGACACATTGAATACTTTAAGAAGGTAACATTTTAACAGTCCTTGTTCACTTTTAGGCTTTTAACTTACATGATCACTCAACATCAATTGAGATTGAGTTAGATCATACTCACGACTTTTAGATACTCCTCAATAGTTTTGTACAGCTTAGACTGACTTTATTTTTGCCAGTAATGAGCAGAATTCAGACCGTCAGCTCTGTGCGCGTGGCCATCCGCAGTGCAAGCAAAATATCACAGACTCCTTCAATGTTTATCTTTAAGAGAAGAAACGATGGAAGCATGGTAATTCATGAATGACGAGTAAGTATGAAAAAATTGTGGAAACTGCAATGTGTTCCAATTCTGCAAACTGTGTAATATCACAAGTGCTTGCACACTGTCGATAAAATTCAAACTGCTGGCTAACTGACGTTTCTCTTGCGTCCCTACGCTTCGTGACCAAATGCATCTAGAGAGTGAATGCAAAAATTCCACGGAAGAAACAATACATAGTTCGTTGTGACCACTTTGTTGTAATAAGAGATATCCGCTATCATTAACTTTATCCTTGCTATTACAGACTACCGAAAAATAAACTGGGATTGCACAGTAGAGCATCAAGATAAATGTCTGTGCACTTCTGACTTAAATACCAAATGATCACCTGTATCACTACTTTAGGCTTTCTAACATTTTACTTAGCTTGATTCTTCATTCCCATCTCATTCAACTCATTCGATATGTAACCGACGCAGGTGAATACAAACGAGTTGTCGTAGCTGACTTGAGTTCGGAGAGAATTGAACCAGGCACTCAGGACAATGAATATTCTATTTGCCGAGCTTGAACATTTTTCTATCTGCACCTCTTCTCTTCAATTTGCCAGCAACAATAGCCACATCGAGGAACTCGTATATTAATATACATACCTATGGTGTATGAACTATCACCATCCTATCGAAAGTCAGAAGAAGTAAGTGGCAAGTGTCGAGTTAAGTCATTGGTATCGTTGGCCAAAACGAGAGCCAGCAACCTCTATAAACAATTCAAGGATGCAAATTAGCAACTTTTTCCACTCTCCCGCAGTCATCTGCCTTTCAAAGACAATATAGATACATCTGATCATAACTGAACAATTGCATTCTTCAAAGATGCTAATGGTAAAAAGATTACTGCATATTAAGAAAAGTTTCAAGCATACGAGCAAGAAAGCCCAAACAGAGGCGTAAACTGCGACTGACGACATAATAGGATATTCATAAGAACCCATGATAATGTCTGTGATGATGTTGATGACTACACCTTCCTTACCTCCGCCCATAATATGAAAGGTTTATAGACTTAAAGAGAAGGTTGAGAAACAAGGATTATATAACCAAGAACGACCACACCATGCTCAACATCTTGAAAGGATTCAAATAAGAAAGTCAGTTGAGCACACAGATTATTGCACGCTTTCATATGATTATTATCATGCGGAATTTGTCCGTAAAGCGTGTTTGTTATGCTCACTCTGTGTACACTTGTTATTTGAGGACATAATCATACAAGGAAGAAAGCAGCGCCAGCTCCAGCAAAGCTCGAATATACAAAGATTTCGAACACATTCATTTCATTCAACCCACCCCAAATCGTGGAGCTACAGCTGCTGTGGTAGTCAAGACTGGCAAAAGAGCGAAAGGCTAATGAACATTATATATTATTACCTTCATTACACAGTTTGTCGTTTTTAGGAATATTGCCTCCCTCTCCCGAAAATGAAATTTTCACATCACATTTAAGTTTAACCGTTTCGTGTTTCTGGTTGTACAGCAAGTTGGTTCATAATTTCTACATGCCTTTCAACCTTCATTAGATTATGCATACAAAGTTTCATATTCAAACAAAGTACGGAGAAACTTTGTTGACAACCAACTTAAACACTTCTTTCTGCTTCTTATGTACGCTACTTGAAATACTACATTGCTTCAACAAACACTTCACGCGTGAACCATGTAGTTTGAAACAATAAAGAATGTGCTGAGTGAGCTAAAGCAAACATGGAAAGAATGTTTAAGATTGAGAGACATTTTAGCAAGGAGTTTTTGTTGGTGATAAGTGTTCTTGAACCTTGTAATAAAATTTATAATTCCAAAGGTATAACAAATCTTGTAACTTGAGATATCACATACGACCGCAGTAAAGAAAACGTAAACTGCCTAACGAAACATGTACTAAGTGTTTCATTCAGCAGCAGTAATTAAATTCACTTGTAATCTCCACCTCTTCTCTTTGCAAAGAAATTTTTAGAACTTATTTGGATTCTTTAAATTAGTTTTTGCCAAGTTACTCATACGTCAGCAGTCATATGATAAATTTGAATACAAGACAATGACATTAACGAGAATTTGGAAATAATTCTTTGGGTTTATGAACAAATTTATCTTCTCACGATGAATATGATGACATACCTATATATAAATGATTTACTTGGTTAGTTAATACCTGCACAAGTTGATTTTAATGAATGTTATAGTTTTCATAGTCTATCTTTATTTATAACAATTTGGAGGATTGTAAATTTAATGCTGGAAGGCAGAGTTCACAACGAAATTAATTTACTGCTATAGACTCGCAAGACAGTTCTCGCCCTTTTAAAACCTCTATATAAGTTGTGTCTTTTTGAAGCGAATGCGAAAGTCAGTAGTGATAATGCACGGTCAAAAATAACGATGATAACAAAGCAACTGCAATTATTTCATTGTGAGGAATGTCTTGAGCTGGAAAATGGCAGACCTAAGCAAAGTTAACATATATGTTGGCTATAAGCCATTTTGATATTCATTCATATCTAACGACTGGTAGACAGTAAAGCACTTTATTACACGTTTTACTACGCTAAGCCCAGGACACACAGAACTGGAGATCTCTGCCAGCAAATATGCAAGCTACATTTCAAACTCATTTGCTGGGAAGCAAATATGAAAAGCTACATATGTACATAACCAAGACCCAGAAAGCTCTTGTGATGACTACCACTGCAGTATTATTTAAACTATTAAGCGAAGAAACCTGATTGCAAATTGACCAACTCATTAGCAATAAATTAAAGTAAACTGACAGTTCTACTCCCTATTAAAGCTCCCTAAATTGTGAATGGTTAGCGGGTTGAGTGTAGGTAAAAAAGTGTATGTTTCAGTAATATTCTGAACACGACTGCTCATTGACTTTGTATGCCATAAGTTGAATATTTAAAATATCTTTCATTTTAGATCAGGAAACAATAATCTACCTAATAGCATGTGGCTGCGTATAAATGTAGTATCAGGAAAGTCGTACCATCAGCCATCAGCTTTATTGTTTGTTTAAATAAAAAATCAAAGATTTTGTATACAATTTCTATCAAATCAATTTGCTGCCTCCTGTATTCCATGTACTACTGGTTATCAACTTTTAGTTTCACGCTGGTAAAGTTCAAAGAAGCAGGCTGTAAATTCATTTCAGCTTGTAAACAAATATTTCAAGGAACGAATGTTTTGCGTGGCGCACTCCACTATAGAGTGTAGAGCTGTTGACCAGCAAAATTATTTCACAACTAGACTCTAAATATTTCATAATGATAGTGATAATGCTCTATGAGAGGTTTCTTGTACGTTTGCTGTAATCATTCTTATTTCAATTTATCACACAGTTTCAAATTGTTTTCCCCATGTAATTCGTGTTTGAACCGGTGTACTGTTACGATATTTAATTAATATTGTGTATCTATGATGAATCAAATACATTTTTGGATGTTTAAGGTTTAATTCTTAATCTGAAGTGCGGAGAAAGGACTTGTGTACAAAATGGTACCTATATGATTTGGTTTCATGTAAAACAGCAATAATTTATTATAATTGCAATTGCATATACATTCACGATAAATACATACTTTGAAGCTTCATGTTAAGAGGTGTGATGTGACATCACGTTAAATTATTTTCAGCTGAATTACATTTTTTAAGAAATGGCTTATCAAAAATGACACAGAGTAAACTTTCTCATACAGTCTATTATGTTGGTACTTTTTACGTATTTTACCTGGAAATTCATATGCAATACGCACCTGGTCAACAGCAGAATGGCCAAATATAAAAAGAAACTGAATGAACAGAACACAGTACCCGAACTATTGATTGTTAGTGGAAGTAACCTATACAGTGATGGATAAAATGTGTCACATATCGCAACTAAAGCTTGGTCAATACATCATTCTCTCACAATCACAGCTCTGGACATAAATGTAGTACAAGCCAATAAAACTCAATTTTACGACCAGTTCTCCTTCCTGTTAGCCACGATTGTACTTAGCCTTGGCTCTACTTACTTTTCAGCATAAAATAAGTATACGTTATCAATTGCTTTAGCTACACAGAATAAAGACGTTGAACGGGTACAGGTAGTCAAACAATGCTCAGAGACAGGTAGAGGACATGTTTGCTCTCTCTAGATTTAATGTTCGGGACAAACTACTTTATACTTTACGTTTGCACCGATCAACTATTCATTTGTTGATTTTGTCGAGGTATGTGGTTATTGGTCTAGTACCTTTGCCGATTAATTTTTAATTCAAGGAGTTTGCGTCACGTATAGCACATGAGTATAGTTTAACTGTAAATGTAAGGTTGTCTATGTAGTGTACTACAATATAAATATTTAAACATCTCTCTCTCTCTCATAGGGTTCATCTAGTACACAACGGAACCGACAGCAAATTTTCTTTGATTGGTGTAAACCTAACATTTTGTCGCATAAGTTTTATTTTAAGGTCAATTAACAATAGAATAAAAATCCAAATCAATTCTAAAAATATTTTTGAACATCATTTCTCTTTTATGGTGTAAGACACATTGAACACCTTTCCCCCAATGAAACTGAGCTTCCACTCTTTGTGCAAAAAAATCTGATTGAAATTTTTATATTAGAAATATTTTATGCTATGATTTCAAAAGGAGAGGATAAATTTTTATTTTACCAGTTTATTAGCTTTTATTGTCCACTTTTATGTTAACAAAATAACGTTTGAGATTTCTATTTTTAGGTTAGAAAATTGCTCGGTTCTGTAAACTGTGTATATATGCTAAAACAGGAACTAAATGAGTTAGTCAACCGTTCAGAGATTAGGATATATTCAAACCCAGAAACCGATAAGTTCATAAATTTTCCTTCTATTGGCTTCGACAGCCCGATTCATTCTGTTTAAAAATTAACAAAAGTCGTTCAGGAACGAAAGCAGATACATTCAATCGCCACCGTGTTTACTTGCTGTAGGAAAAGCGTATATACGTGAACCGTGACGTGACGGTTACGACAAGCACGCAAAAAATCCGGACTTTGTTTCACTTGAGACTGAGACTCACTCTATCTTTGACTGACAAAAGGTTTTTGTGAAAAATTCCAAGAGTGGTTCTTTTCTAAACAAATACTACTTTCATCAAGCCATTTTATCTCCTGTCCGGGCTCTTTACAATACAGACGGATAACCAATCTTTCCACTATCTTTTAATATCATAAGAAACTGAAAACAGCAAAGAGCAACGGCCTCGTATGTATTTTTAAAGCCGGAAAACCTGATTCACTACAGCTGTTGTACAGCGTTCTCACATATCATATAAAGCTGCCATAGTGGGCTCACTATTTTCACTTTAATGTCATAAACTACAACTACGTCAACAAGAAAAACCGATTTTTAAATAAAAAGGAACACACAGTATAAAAAGTATGCCTTTCCAAAGCTCTTCTTGATCATATTACGGATCCACAGAGAAAAATTCTGGAGAGGGAAGAAAGTCATAAAATTCTTTCCCTTGGAAATGTTCTCTTATTTACAAGATGTAGAATTTCAGCTCAAGTGGCGCATTTTTTACAACGGAAAGTAACTTTTTGGGCTACATTCCACATCGTAAGGATGGAATCCAAAGGACTTTTAATATAATCCTTTGATTCTAGAAAAAGTAGAAATGAAAAAGTACTACAGTCGTACCACAAGTTTAACTCCATTTGAAGAGAAGCTACTTGCTCAGTTGCCCAAACGAAAAAAGGAATTTGAGCCAAAAAGGCAGGCGAAAATGAAGTAAAAGGCACAAAATCAACAGTCCAGTCTAGATGGTAATATTAAAATATATCTTTAAAAATACTGGGACCGTTACAAGTAACTACTCCTTTACACTACATGAAACTCACTTCAAATATCAACATTGTTATAAATATGTATTTTTGAATGTATGTAGACACCTACACGAGACATTTCTTCATCGCTGTTATTCACTATACATGATGCATTCATCTATAAATCTACTCTTTTGTGAATGTATATGAACATGATAAAATGGAAAAAGGAAAACATTGAAAGGAAGTGTTCATTGGGAATTCACAAAGACTTTTCATTCTACACGCCTCTCTCGTCTCAAACTTTAAAAAGAGGAGGAAGAGAACGAAGCGAAAAAAGTGAGAAAAAACGAGAGACTAAATTATAGCAGTAGCCAGAGACCACCGCTCAAGCCAAGCCTCACGTATATAATATAAAACGTGTATTTCAAGTTTAATACAGATGATGTATATATTTAATCCACATTCTTTGATAAAAAAAGCAACTGGGGGATGTTCCAAGTAAACTCATTTTTAGGAACCATGTAGTTCGTTTTTACTTTCTACCACTACACACTTTTCACTCTCTGCCTATAGAAAAAAAACTGTTTGCTTTGACTTAGTAAGTTTCCTTTCACCGTTGACTTTTTCACTTTCGTTCCCTACTCTTTGACGATGATGGCATGCCTCATATACTGCCAAAAACTGAATTTTCATCTTCCTCTCTTTCTCCCCTTTACTCCTCCTTTCAGTCGTTTCCTCCGGTTTCAGCTGTTTTATATCGAAGCTCAACTTACCAATGGTAAATTAGAAACATACTCTCAAAAGTGGGTAGGTTGCTTCGGGCAGACTGGAAAAGACAAGTATAGCTGGAGCATATACAACTTCATTTTCCTATTTTTGTAGACACAGCATTTTCAGAGTTTCCCAGTAGATTTCAGGGAATGAAACCAACGACGAACAAACTATACGACACATCACAATCTCATGAACACGCTACTTCTTCACTACTCCATTACATGAGCTCGCTTCTTTATTCTCGTTTTCTCCTCAGTTCTCATTCTCACAGACTTTCCTTTTATGCATGTCAGTCAGCAAGTCTGCTGGGATTGCAATGAAAAGCTACTGTTACGAAGCTCTCCGTAATATAAAGTGTGGCACATCTAAAATAACCTTCATAATAACACAGTGTAGTTTGTGTATCTTAGCATTACCGTGCAGATCTGAAATTTACCACTATTATCAAACAATATTATTGTCGCTGAGCGCACACAAACCAAACCGGTGCAATAGTTGTCAGCCCCAGCAGTTGAGAGAAAGTCATCACTAGAGAGTGGTTACATTTTCTATGTGAAGTCAAAAAGGAGAAAATCAGTAAAAGAAAATGATGTTTTGCCTTCCCTTCCAGCCCTGTATTGTCAGTAAACATTTTTGCACTATTAATATGTATTTATAATACTTATACGATATAATTAAGCAGCGAGCTTGCTTTATTTTTCATTTTTGTTGTAATAACTAAAAATGCTTTTGCTATTACGCATCAAAAACACCTCCACACAGATGTGGACCTTTTATTGGTGGACAACTCGGTAACTGAAGGCATTGGATGTTTCGCTGGCGTAAAGTAAAAGTATGTTGGTAATATAGAAAGTTAGGTAGCCGTGAGTGGTAGTCACAACGGAAGACAACCACACCACCGCAAAACTTTGCGAAGTACATTGAACAAAAATAAACGGAAGTGAATGTAAAGAGAAAGAGAGAAAATGAGAAACTTTGAGGAGATATTCCAAAATTATTTTTATGGGTATAAACGTCTATAGATAGACACGTACCCATCTTGTTATATCTAGCATACAATATGGAGCAACAGCCATCAAATGACTACCATACCGCACCGCCACAATATCACTGCTGAAAGCAAAAAGATGCAATCTGTAATAGTATGTATAAAAAGGAGAAGGGAAAAGTTATAGGATCAGGGAGAAGTGGAGATCGTTATCATCCATTGACGACGGAGAAGCAGCGATGATGATGCTTTTAAAACATGCTTTCTCTCCTCTCTCTCCCTTTTGGAATCCACGACTCTCAATATTCTACGTCTCAAAGGCTTTTCTGCTTCCAGCTACGCAGGAACCAGTCTAACCAAACCAGGATGATATTTTCTGCTTCGCCTCGGATCTAACTTGGGAAGAAGGAACATGATAAGATGGCTAGGTGGATGCCATGATTCTTTTTTCCATTGTGCCTACCACCGTCACCATCATACACAAGCCCAGCGAGCAAACTAACGTTCACTACCCACACCAAACCGTATTATGGAGCTTGTATTGTTCGACCATTGGAAAGTTCAACCTAACAAAGTATAGATTATGGATATATACAAGTAAAATATGGAATAAAGCGGCTGTAGTCAGCTGCTTAAAACATTCTTCCAGTATTAAAAACGCCTTGCACTCTGGCCGATGGTCGTCTGTTAATGACACATAAATGACCGAGAATTTTTTAGGTATTTGCTATTGCGCGCATTTTTAATCTCAGACTTAATTAAATTAGAGAAATGCAAAGCAACGCCAAACATTTCTTTGGTCTATGAATGATGATTGTTATAATGAAATTCTGTATAATGAAAATTGGTCCCAAAAATCAGAAACGTAAGAAATGTAAAAGTAAAATATGTGTACCCTATAATTTCCTTTAAAAACTTTGTTGAAGGATGAATACTTTTAAATGGAAAATAATTCGATGGTCTTGCACTCGAACTTTAGGTCGCTTTGTAATGACTACACAACGGAAGCATAATGCGATAATAACGTCAAAGGAGAACAAACATGCATTACGAAATGTCATTTGTTTAACTTTATTACTCATAAAGTTTGCGAAACGTTTTTCTTTTTATTTCTTTACTTTCTCTTCGCTGAACGACGTGGTTGAGAGTTACATCCATATCCCACTTTGTAGACATTGATGGAATTATTTTGGTTCGCCGACACAGAGTTCACGCAAAATTACTTAAATACACGAGTGCCTGTCTCAACTCAACTTTCCAACTCCCGGATTATATTATTTGTATTATTAACTCAATCAATAAAACTTTTTGTAAAGAACTTCATATTCCAGCGGACTATTAAACAGAGGATGGTACTGATGGTAGAATGTCGATACAATGAAAGCTTTTCTTTTTGTTAAATATTGGATTTCTTGTCTAACTTCATTTTTAACTTTAAAATTGTTTGATAATTGTGCTAGATTAGTGAAACAAATGGGGTCAACAATTGACTGGCGTATCTTAAAAACAATTCTCTGCTCAGAGCCAGGATATTTGGTAGTATTTCAACCAATTACCCTAATACGTTTTAATACAAGACTTTCCACCATTATGTTCCTGCGCCTAAATTTTATAACCAAAAATACGGTTATCAACAGTACTCTACATAATAACAGCATTTGATATCCATCATTTTTGTTTCCTTCATATTTTTCAAGACTATCATACCTGTACTAATGCAAAAATGTTGCGTAGAAGTTATATGAAGCCATCACGTTTTTACGAGTAGACGCTATGCTCGGCCCATGTTTGTCAAGCGTTAAAAGCTGTATGATTTCCGGTGTTGATATCTATATATATCACGTATATCCTAAGAAAAATTGCGTGCTAAAGAGCAATGATGAATTGGTGTAAATAGACAACTGACTTGAGCTGCACTTTCAGGTCACGAAAACAATACCGCAATTCTACTTTATCATCTCATCTCTCACATTCACATTTGCGGACGTAGTTGTTACCACATCTCTGCACTGAGAAACTTTGACATAAAATGTAAAGTAACAATATCAATAACAACGCAGGGAGAAAGCTATTGATGTGGTACAAGTGGTACTGATCACCAGTGAAGAAAGTGCTTCACCTATGCAGATCACCGCCGTAATCGTAATGTAACAAAAATAATGAAAACATGCAAACACCCTAAAACAAACAAATCACTTGCTTACTTACACTTGCATTGGTGAGACGAGAATAGAGCTTTAGTTTTGTTTCAGAACATTTCACTCATTTTCCATCAAAAACGGGATTTGAAGTACATTTTCCGTTCATTGACCTCAATTTTGCATTATAAAGTAGTTCAATGTTACGTGGTGTATTTGAGAAATGTGGGGATTTAAACAGACGCACCTAAATAATATCAACCTGTCGCAGTCAGCACTAGAGAAAAGGATAGAGAGTTTTTAAAATATTACTAGAATGCACTTCCACATTTGCAAGCAGGATGGGAAAGGGGGATGATGAATGAAAGGATGAGAAAGTACAATTTGCTCCGATGTAGAGGATAAATTAATCATCCAGGAGTAGTTCTTTGGTTTCATTTTCAACTCGTCCATTTTAAAGGTAACAACGTATAGAGATAAACTGCTTTTGCAAGCTGCCATTGCTGAAAACGACTAAGCTATTTCAACATTGCACGTTACCTACCAGTGTGTAGTTGAACTGTGTAAGGCTCAGTCACACTAACAGTTTGGAGCGGGACAACTGGGTGAATGTTTCATGGATTAAATGCAAATGAATGAGGCACTGAAAAGGAGATTACCACGTCAAATTCGTTGAGTATTTTCTGCTCTTCAATAGGTGCTCTTCATGTATAAATTAATATCCTGACACAGTTCATCACAGAGCAATTCGTATGATATATTGAATGCATATTCCAATTAAAAAGATAAATACGATATTTATTTGTTTATTTATGCAGTTTTGATATGCACCTATCATAATGGCCATGCCTAAGCATTTACCTATAAACGTCGCTCTTTTTTTAAAATATCATTTCTTGTTTCTATTCATTAATTAAAGTTAGTGCTTTTAGAGTAACAAAATTATAAGAATCTATGTAAGTCACAATTTTTCAAGTAAACGTTTGTCCAATCATCATGGTTTTTGCTATTGGTACGATTCATATTATTTTTATTCACAGCACTGTCGACTACAATTTACAGAGTTCGATTCAGGAATCGAATGATTAAACCGGAATTCCACATATGCAAATGAAGTGCCGTAATTGAACAAAAAGTATTTTCTTTTACTGCCATATTACACATCTATAAATCGTGGCTGCCGTCAAGCCCCCATTTAGACAAGAGCGTTAGTAAATGCGAACGGAAAGAAAAATCTCCAAGGTCTAGAAAACGAATAAGGTTATGTGGAATGTCAATCAAACCATTCCCCATTTGCCAATAGAAGGCACGAGGCAATAATAATAGAGGTTTACGTTGTGTCCCAATGTAGCGTACATCCGACTCGCCTGCTCTAATGAAAATTCTGCTCGGAGCAGAATGAATGAATAGAAAGCTCTTCATATATTGAAAATGGATCACAATGGTACTAAAAATCTTTGAATTGCTTTCCATTTCTCACAAATGTAGCGCCAAAACGAAGACCCACAGCGAAGCAATTTCCTATATTAGATCCCCTCAGAGTAGTCAGCAGTACTGCTTGCTACAAGGCAAAATGAAGTAAAGTATTCAGCAGCGCAGTGCCAAGTTTACCAATATTTTCCCTATTAAACCTTCCTCGCCCTGCTGTTGATGATGATTACGGCTTACACAACATGAATTCTTCTTATTCCATTTTACACTCGGTTTTGCCCTAGAGATGCAAGATGGAATACATGCATGGAATTTGTAATACAAACATCCTTGCATGTCAGTCCCCTCTTATATTAAAATTACTCTTTGTAATATACCCAAAGCAGTGTGCGTAAACCATGTCTATATTACAGCTTCAAATGAAACAGGCTCCATAGAGAGGAGAGCGAGAGACAACCACTCGACAAACCCAACAATCATCTTTTTTCTACCCTTCGATCGAGGCATTCGTTCATCTGGTCCTGACTCTTCTACCTCTCTCCACGATCCGGGTACATTCTCCAACTGGATCCATATCCAGACCAGAGTGGTGCCGAAGAGAGGACGATGATCACTATAACGAGCGTAGGCCAGGAGTCAGACGTCCATCTCAAATGAAAACCTTCAGCTTTCATTGGCCATGGATGCTCATGCACTGAAAATCGTTCTAACACCCTACAGATCTACACTACACAATTTTCTAATGACTCGTAAATAGATTTTGCATTTTATATTATAAAATAGTTGCACACAAACTTAACACCTGCAGAGGACTAAAAAACCCTTTTCTACCGAAAAGTTGAGTATTTTCTCGGTAATGAAAAATAATAATACGGATTTTAGCAGTGTTTATAGTTTAGTATGGAATGTCTAGTATTATTGAGCTTTTTCCCATTCTAAATATTTAATTGTTGATGCTGATTGTTGAAGACTCCTAGTTTCTAATGTTAGAATTTAGATATTAAATATAAAAAAGGGGTTGTACATTTTATCAGAAACGTCTGAGGCGGAATTTTTTGGAAAATCAAACAATCAGGTCTAGCTAAACGGTTGAAGTGAACTCAAAGTTCCTTTGCATATATATGAATATTTTCAGTACACTACACTTTAGACTCACTTTTAATTACGGAGTTTGGTTTGAGTGTAGGCAAACTGCTGCTTTATTCTTCATGCTTCATTAATTCTCACGCATAACACGAACGCGTCATATAGCTGGGAAAGTGAACTTACTTGGTGGGTTTGAAGACCGCATAAAAACATGAAGAGAATATTCTGAGGTGAACAAGCAGTGACACGGAGATTTCGATGACAAACTAACCGTGCAGCTGTGGGAGTACATTTAAACATTAATATGTACTGAAAGTAAAAGTTTCAGACGAGACGCAATCAACCCAACTCATTTTGCCGGCTCAACTGACTAAACGTCTCAAAATATTTAAATTTACCAACTTGGTTAATATTTCCGTACGACTCATATTTAATCCTAGATGATAACCACCTCAGAATTTATACCCTTCTCCTCCTGGCTGTGTTATTATATCACAATTCTTTGAAAAATTATGTAATGAAAACGGGGTGTCATCATCTGAATGATGAATCATAAGACTGACTAAATCCAACTGAAGCACAAAGATTAATAAAGTTCAACTTACGCTGGATTTTATGAGAGTGCGGGGGTTGTTTTCTCATCAACGAAATTCTCCATTGCTTTTTCTGAATGTGTCTTTTGTTGTTTCGTTTATATACAGGCTTCCCTAGTTTGTAACCTCGTTGCTCTTAAAAAGGATTGTGGCTCATTGTTTTTCGCCTTTCTTCCCTTACATTGACTTCCGAAGAAGTTCATGATTTGATTTAATACACACATAATTGACATAATATTATTTAATTTTTAGACACTACATTTAAAAGCTCAGTATATATGTATATGCAATAATTTTAGTGGAGTGTTATTGTTCGTTGATTATTTTTTCGTCAGTTGAGTGAGTGGAAAATTGCTCTGCGCCTACTTATTATTTACTTACGACTTTCGTATGCAGTTTGATGAAATCACTAAAATGTACACAGTAGAGTTGTTTTCGTTTGTATTCATTTGTCTTGTCATGTTACCATGAAATGTGCCCTCTTTCCTACTAGTTCTGTTTCCCTACTGAAGAATGAACTTAGAAAAGAACAATACTTTGCCTTTTTGTTTAGCTAGAGTGAAGCATTGATTTCAAGTATTGTATACCATTTGCTCGTTTAGTCGATCTTTCCTCTTTCCTTTTGGAATCGTTTTAGAATACACTTGTTACGGTGATAGGCTGCAAAAAAAGTTAGGAAAGACTGATGTATGATCTTCATTATAATCATGATCGATCGACACCTCAGTTCTATACAAAAGTTAAATTCTATTGTATAAAATTTCTTCACAGTGCAATGTTAATGTAGTGATTGTGAATCTATCTAACTTCGATGTATATTCTAATTGTATTATATGCGAATGGTAAAAGGGAATTATATAATTATTTGGCTTTTAAAAGTGATATAAAGCATAATTTTTTGATTTTATTTTATGTTAATATGACTAAAAACCAAGAAGATTAAGATGAGTTTCATAAAGCAGGATAAATTCCATCAACGAGTTACGAAACACAGAACTTGTGTGTATATCCAAACTGAACTGATTAACCAGCTTCTAACTACGAAACACAGCGAAAGTAACATGACATCTATCCTGCTTTCTTTCTCTATTGAACTTCTCACGCAACTCACCTACCTGGTGTGTACCATTCTTTGCTTGCTTTTGTTTATTGTTTGTTGACTGTCTGGATTAGTGAATGATGATGATGGGTGAATTGCCCGTGGAATAGGTGGAGTGGGTGTGAGTGAGTGAAAAGCGAACATAAAGACCGATAAAAACCACATACCTCCATTTCAGTAGCACGCTCCGTTCGCCATACAACCTACCTATTACTTATTTAGTCTTCCCAATCCACTTGTGCTGCGCTTTCTTTCTTACCGTGGTGCAATGAGCCGGAGAGAGCAGCCCCATATCCTTTCTCATTCATTTTTTTTCCTTTGGGTTCTTATTTATTCAATCTAAATCATCATCACGGAATTAGACACCCTTAATGCTGGCTAACTTCTACACAAGCTGATGTTTGCAAAAAGGGAACAAATAAAAGTTAACGGAAGACCGGAAAATCTTGCAATGACTTGGACATTTCTGCTAAGAAAATAAAGGCTCTAAGACGAAACCTACGGTCAAAACAACACAGGCATGACTTCTACAATATTAATAATATGAGCAATAAAAAGAGGTAATGTAGTTTACGTTCAGTCGTTATATGCATAATATGCAGGAATGTTTATACAAATATGCTGCGATTGTTGGTTTCAATATGTCTTAGCTAAGCTTATAACATTTTCTAACACTTCGTGATCTTTCTGTATTGGGTACCTTTTAAGTTGTGAGAAATCTCCTGACCTGCTCTGATCTGATCATGACTCAGCAGAAATAATGAAAAGTGTCTACCCATTTTGATGCGGTGCCGTGAAGCGTAGATATTTATTTCTCTTTGAACTTCTCTACAAAACGCTTTAGCACGTGGTGGCCGTTGCCTTTTCCGGTATTGGTGATGGGGTTGATGATGACGTGAAGCTTTATGCAACTTTTTGACAGCTGATGTTCAATGGTAAACTAAGAAGTAAAATAAAAAGGGAAAAATCTCACCAGGGCTTCGGTCCGTTTATGATGAAACATGGCTGTGGATAACCAACCGCATGTATTTCTGTCCAAGAATAATCCATGTAACTTAGGGCGAAGACAGTTTGTCCTTTTTTACTTGTTTAATACTTTCGTATTGTAATGACATGATTTGAGAGTAAAAATGTGGCAAGGTGCAGAGACTAAAAATAAGAACTCACCCTGTTAGTATAAGTCACTGCTACTACAAGACACTTGAGTGAGTGACAGACACAAAAAGGAAAGAGACGACAACACACGAAGCTACTTTTCCTGTTTCAGTGATGTGGCAAGAGTTTGGAATATTTGCTTTTCTAACTTGTAGAAGTAAACACATCGTTTCTCCGCTCCCTTAAAAATATCCCTTTTTCTCTGTCCGCGTCCGGGAGACAAAAAGAGGATGTCAGAAGACAGACGGATGAAATCAAACAAGTCACCACCACAATGTTAGCACTCTTTTTCTCATTCGATTTTCTTTCTCTTTTTGCCAGTCTTCTCAATTTATTTGATACTGACTGACTGACTGTTGAAAGGGAAAAGAAAGGACAAGGATGATGATGAGGAGAGGAGCGGACAGAAAAAGGGAGAACGAGAGAACGAGTCCAATATACAAGTGGTCTGGTGTGTTTTTATACTTGATCGTTGTTAGTAGACTCGAAGTAATCGAGCTAGTGGTGGTGTGCTGGTATTACCGTGGTGGTGGCTCCTTTAGTTCATACAAGTAACCGAGCTATGAGCTTGCTACATAATATGATATGATGATGGCAGCAGGCAAAATGTTCATATAACCGAGTCGACGGAAAATGTCTTTTTGCTGCAATGTAGATGTAGTCGACTTAGTAGATTCAGGCGAGAGAGAAAGAGAAGTGAAGAGAGAGCCACACTTTGTATTTCTCTGTATGAATGTGTCTTTTGATATAACAATAGTGGGAGACAGAAGAACACCGTGGACTGTTTGTATATATGCAAGTCGTGTCGTCTGTGTACACAGACCGGCACACACACACACTTATGTAATGCACAGACATATCAAAGACTAACGCTCACAATTTTCCGTATGCATATCTTCATTTTGGGAAGGAAGTACTACAGAAGAAGTGAGAGTGTGAGAGAAAGAAAAGAGAGCAACAGAGAAGTCGGGTCTTCGTCAAAGACATGAGGGCAAGGCAACCCGTGTTTTATCCAATTTTATCCGCAGAATCCACGGGATTGGTAAAGGGAAAGTGTCGTTACGTTGCGTCCTTAGCGCCAGACCACCATTCCACTTTCAACAACACACACTGAGTAGCATAGAACTAGACTAGAGCGCAAACCATTCTTCGTGGCCGTTTGCATGGAAAGAGAAGCGTATAGAGACGGAAAGCATTTCTGGGCTCCTTCAGCTTTTTACAAAGTAAAGTCTCTTGTAGGCATCTTCTGCCCGTTAGATAACAAATAGAAAAGGCCGTGCCACAGTCTACTTAATATTACACCAAAGAAGGAAATATCTACGAGTGAACGAACCAAGCTACGTTCATGGGCCGATACGATCACTGTTTATGGCAAAAGCACTACTGGAGCTAGGAAAGAAAAAAGTTTATAATGCTCCTCTCTCTCTTCAGTAGGAGATGTGTGAGTTCTTTTCTCTCTTCTTCTTAATAGAAGCTTGTTGTACCAGAGACGAGTTATAGTCAACTATGCTGACAAGAGAGAATATCCGTTTTTCTCATTTTATGTACTTTTCTCATGGCAATGGCACAAGTAGCAGCAGCATGTGGTTCAGCAATCAAGTCGACTTTCTTTCGCAAACTTTTTTCCTCTCTTTCATTTTTTCCTTTTTCTCGCATTCTTTTTTACATACACTGGAATTTGTGTTTCATTGCACTTAGCGTTTACGTTTGCTGCTTCACTTTCACTGTAATAATATGTATGAGCTGCTGCCACTTCCTCTTTTGTAATAATGATACTTCCACTGCATAATATATATTTTTCTACACTTTTTATATATAAAAAGCGTTCTGCAATGGTGAACGATTTTACTGTTCCGTCATTTTGTACAGAGAAGTACTTTGCATAAGAGACATTTTAATGCGAAAAATGAGCATCCGCACAGATTTTCTACGAAGAAAAAATAATCCCACTTACTAAGTATACAGGTTTTAGAGTTTTATTATTATTACCACTAAAAGATCACAAAAATTCAGCATATAATACTTAGTGTCGGTGACTGTACCCCATGGTTGTGACGTCCAGAAGTAAATTTCTCCCCTGCATTTACATTGCATATTAAAGGCTGACACACTCAAGTTGCTCTTCTACTTTATTATATTGTCATGTTACAACAAAACGAATCGAGCTCCGAGCCTCACTGGTTGTCTCTTCTGTTGACAAATGATCCATCAAAGTATTTAGGTGCTTAGGAGTTGCTAATGAATTTATTCTAGAGTATGTGGTTGGTTTCTCCCTTTCTCCTGTTGATTTTTTCTATGACGGTTATTACGTAATGTTATAAATTGTAGCACTTTATTAATTACTGTTCCGTTGAATCATAAACGTGAAATCCTACAAACTTGTAGTGATTTCTTCCTCTTTTAGAAACTTTTGTCTTAATTGCCCACACTTTTTACTACAGACGAATGAAGCTACAATGAAATGTTTAATACTGTAAAGATTTTTACGATTGACTTACAACTTCAACTACATTGACAACTTTTCCCCTACAACACTGCACTAAACAGGAGCGGCACAATGCGTAATTTTACAAAAAAAGTACAATGATAGAAACATTTTCATTTGCCTTGCTCGTCCAAGTTATTTTTATAAACTGTGCAATCTTGCTTCTGTTTGAACAGAGCATTTTGAGTGTGTTCATTACTTGCGACTCTCTCATCTAAACATATGCAGGAAATATCTTTGTGCACTTGATGTAAAAAGGGAATGTGTAAAAGGCAAAAGCCAATAAAGTTCCAACTTGACAAAGACAAAATAACAAAAGTCTGGAAGGGTAGTTTCACCTAGGAAAAGAATGACCGAATTCTATACTTTTATGACTTTTACAGTTTTCAACATTTATTAGTCTGCCACTAAGTTTACGTTGTATAAGAATCATGTTTGCCTTTAAGCTGAAGAATATAGGAAAACTAGTTTACTGTCCCTGTCCAAGTTTACAACCAAACAATATTATATTTTGTATTAAAGTATGGTATGTTATTCAAAACATTTTCCAGATACGGTCAGAAGTCAAAAATTAGAAATCCCTATACTTTCAACAAATAGTAAATAAGAGGATGCTATTTTATTGCGATGCTACAGAAAAATATCACTGTCCAGTTTACTACTCTGCTAAGTTAGTCAAGCTTGACCTAATAAAACATGAATGCTTAAAACTAATAAAAATCATTCTAAAATTTAATGGAAACATTACAATCAAACAGGCCTTTGTAATTGGTAAAGTCTTGTGAAGTTGTGAACCCACTAAATAACACCAAAGAAAAGTTTTGTACATTTTCTTACCAGCTAACTGGCCAATGTTTAACTACAGCAGTTCAATACCATTCAATTTAATGATAATGATTTACGTTTCTCTGTGTTGTTATGATATATGTAGGAGAAGACGCCTATACTATTTGTCCCGACCACTTTTGTGTCACTTAGAAAATAACAAAATAGCTATTTCTGCAACGATGAGTTTAAGAATTACTGGTTTCATACCATTGTAAATGTCAAACTAAATTTGTGAGACGTGGTCGCTGTAATGGAATAGGATGAACTCAGAGACAGTAGAAAACTCAGAGGGAGTTTTACCATGCATCCCACCAACCATCGCATTTCTGTGTATGTGTAGGACTTAACACGGAACAAACACAAGCTAAAATATTGCTGATTCAAAACTTTGTAAATTTAATATTGTTCGGTCAGGTTTTTAAATATAAGATTAATACAATACGCTAACTACATCGTCTTCTGCGTAACAAATTTGCTAATGATTTTGCTTGCGTAATTTGCAATAGTTAACCTTTTTAGTTAGTCAGATTCAGTTCTTGCCTTTAAAAACGTTGTTTGTCAGTTTTGTTTTCTTGCGAAAATGTTAATGTGAATTGTAAGGTTTTTATTTATTGGTTCTGTTTATATGATTCCGACCAATAGTGGGTACTTGGGAACATTTACTTTTCAAGTTTTCAAGCAAAGCCGAAACAAACACTAAACAAAACATAACATATGAAAAATGAAATTTCGACTACGGTAGTTGAAGCCGACATAAAGTGTATTATCACATCACATTCCCTCATCAATGAATGTCTACAACTGTAAGGAGCTTTTTATAGAAAATCTTTTACATCCTTATAATACCTCCGCCCAGCCTCCAATATTATATAAATTGAGGTAACGCAGTTTGCAGGGCTAGGTACATTTATTGTTTTATTTATATTATATTTGGCGTGATAAAAGGAAAGTTAATATTGTATCAGGAATATATAAAAATAAAGAATCAGGCAGTGCAGAAAGAGCAAAACGAAGAGTATGACATGGTCATGTAAAAGATCTCTGTTAGAATATGTGTTTATTATGCAAAGAGAAATATATGTACAACAAAACAAAATAACTATCTATAATAATGCATAATGCATATAATCGCTATTTCTATATTATTACATAAAAAGACGGTGTTGCACAAAAAGAGGAGTCTGCTAAAGAGAGGCATAGAATAGAGACTGGTCTACTATGCTTAGCCGTAGCTCGTGCTTTTATTTACAAAATAAACGATGAAGAGAGAAGTTTGAAGCACAAGCAAGCGTGGAAGAACCTTTTAACGAAAAGAGAAATGCATCTCTCGTCTCCCACCCTAAAAGAGCGAGCCAGAGCCAGCAATATGAGATATACAATAGCCAGAGATTCACACAATGAAAGAGGAAGACGTCGAAGCATCCGACGACGAAGTTACCACCGTTCTGCAACTGTTCCTAGCTCTCTGCGTCCTTCTACCATCGTTGCAGTCTGTATTATACCCAAAGAAGAGAGAGACTCCCAAATTTTGAAGCAAATGGCCAACTATAAATCCTAGCAATAAATTTTATTACCCCCTCGTCGAGCTCACTGCCATAAATTACGCACCTAAAAGTCAAACGCCGCGAATATAACCTTTAACCATGCTACTAGGAATAAAATGAACGGAACGAAAAAGACGAAGAAGGGAAGAGAAAGAAGAAGGAATAATACGAGAACTGACTACAACATTCTGTGCACTGCCTTTTTATTTGGATATACGGTTGTGGAGTGGAGATGATACAGATATAATGTATAAATGCTTGCGTTTTGGTTACTACTTATTACTACCACGAACAAACTTAACTGCGCAAGCCGTCCTATATATGATAATAATAATACACACGATCCGTATCGAAGAAGAAAAATCCAGGAATGGGAAACTACGTAACGGAAAGGGGAGCCTTACAATATGATGTACAAAAAGATCTGAAAAGCTTTATAATTCTTTTACAAAAACGAAAAAGAAAACTTTTATATATTTTACAAGAAAAAAGGAAGCAGCTTCTGTCTATATGAGTGCTCCGCAATTCTTGAAGCAAATGCTACGCTTTCGCTCTCCAAACAGTTTCAGTTCATTTTAAGAAATAAAACTGCATTTTGGGCCTGGACACATGTATGAAAAGCATGACACTACTGTCTTGCGACTTTGTTCATCGTAGAAACATGCCAGCAAAAACAAAGGCAGAACAACGCCATTTTCATACTCAACACAACTTAAGGAACTGGTAATGTGTAAATAGTGTAAGAAGTACGAGCTTAGAGATGATAGTTTTTACTGTTAAGTTGTAGAGGCTTCCGTGCTGTAATGTCCAAAAAATGAGGAACTGTTTACACATTTATCCATGTTACACATGCTAAAACATTTTAAATAAAATACGGAAAAAAGAAAGGGCGAATAACTCCCGTTCTAGTTGGGTGACATAATAATAAACCATTGAAAAGCTCTCGCCTAGTACTGTTTAAATTCGTTGATTTTTCGGAAACCTATCAAATCTGTGACCACCGAAATACATATGGCAATCTAACCTAACGATTAAGCCTAACCTTGCATAACAAACGAAGGAATAGTCCTCGCATAGCTCTTGTGATTGAAATCTAACGTCACTAAAAAGGCAATCGTCAAATTTTAACTTCTTGTTGCCTTAAAACCTATCCTAACCTCACTCAAAAGTTTGAGCCAAAACAATTATTTATTTTCAAACTATATTTTCGTGATTCTAAACCTAACGTTATGAAAATATGAAGTAATCCATGTTTTGATGGATGGGAACTTCGTTGGTCTTAGGAAAAAATCCAACGACGAGAGCTTTCAAATGGAGTATCATACATCAGTCAACTAGAACGGGAGTTATTCATCATTCAAGCCCAAAAATAATATTTGATAAATTTTTCTCATTTTTGCTAGTAAATAACTCATCAATTGCTAATACATGCTACATATTTTTCATTACTAGTTCGGTTTCGGTAGATAGCTAGATAAAGAAAGAATCATTGAATAGATTGTTTTAAACAATATCTCGCTAAACTGTTTGCATTTTTCTATGATTTACAAATGTGAATTACTGCCGAATAATCATTAAAGAAAAACAAAACAAAAAACGGAAACTAACTCCCAAAACCCCTGATAAGAGCACGTCAACAATATGGGCAAGAGTACAAGAGAGAGATGAAATGTTATAAAATGATTACAAAAATCTATTTTAAACATTTTAGTCAATCTTAAAACCATTTTATACCTAAATATCGCCGATATCCACCCATGATCATACTATTAAATACTTAAAACCCTGTTATTTTTATTTGAGAACCGATAATGAGAAAAATCGCCAGACACAATTTGTTTTTTAAAAACAATATTGTTCTAGTTGGGATATTATATTGTTTGTATATTTAATTTTAATTTGGAAATAATTTTGCGTAAAATTATTACGTAACTTTAAAACCCATAAAACCCTTACCCATTGAAGAAAAAATATTTAATGCAGGAATCGATCATCTTTATGCGGGTTATCTCTTATAACTTTCTCGTTGAATCTAATTTGGGGGAATTGCTTGAGTTTCAGTATAAGCAGAGAAAAGAAAAAAACTGTATACAGGTAGGTTATCTGCTGACAAGATATGTGCGCGATCGATAACTCTCCGATTCGCTCCATACTTTGCATACATATTGACACTTACTAGTTGTTATTATAAGCAAAGCCTTAAGGTGCACCTCCTTAAAATAAAACACTGAGAAATAAAAATGTACCTTCTTGAGATATGAATTCCAGGTTGTCGTTTTTCTTATTGCCAGCAACCTAAAAATATTTGGCTTAGAAGTCCTAAAATTACTTCAATTTACCTTCCTGATACTTCTAATTTATTTTTAACACTTTATGACTTTATATTAAAGAGGTGAGCCTTAAGATTTTTTATATAATAACAACTAGTAAGAGTCAATAATGTATGCAAATTATGAAGCGAATCGGAAAGCTATTGATTGCGTACATACCTCGTGAATGGCTGCTTTTAACCAGGCAAAAATAAGAACTTATTTTAACTGTAACAATTTGTACGTACGTATTTACCTTACATAGTTACAACAAGAATGTGTTTGTAAAAAAGAAGACCTTACTAAATGTGTCAGGAGTCGGGAAATAGGACAGGATATCGTAGCATATTATTCAATACCTTTCTACAGTATTGTAGAGTGGACTTGAAAATGTTGTAAAAGATTCATGCTCGTTTAATGTATTACATGATTTGCTTATTTTATTCCAATAGAACTCTTGATGGCAAAGGAAAAGACGCTGGAGTTATGTAAATGTCGAATTTTGCGGGAAAAAATGAAAGCCAGATTTTCTCTCTATGCATTTAATTCAGGTGAAAGCAATATAATACAGATCTTATATCAACTATATATTGTCCAAGATCGTTGCGATTACAAAGCTCACTACAAGAGAAGGACATGTGTCTATATGTATTTCAGTTTATAAAACTCTATCATCTTCTACACCTAATGAAATACATATTGTGGAAAGTTCAAAATCTGCCAAATGAAGCAAATTAGGCATTAATCACATCATTATTAATCTGTAGTAGTAGCCCTACATGCTCTCATCCAATAACAAAATTTGTTTGTTTGAATGTACCTATCATTTTGTAAATTTTGTTTCAGCAGTTCGGTAATATAGGGGAACTGTCTCTTCCTTATTCGTGCAGAATAATTTTTAAAAAGAAAGCAGCTAAAATTTATAAGTAAACTGCAAATGTAAGTTTAAAAATATTATTTGAGTCTCAACTTGAAAGTGACATTTTTACCAAAAAATATGTAACGGAAAATAAAACCTTTTTATTTTTTGGTACTATTTATAACTGAAATCGAAGAAAAATACCCGAACTAAATATTCAGAATTTGGATTAACTCGTACATAAAATTTCTTGTTTTTAAATTCAGACCTATTATACAAATTGCAAAAGACAATGCAGACAAGACAGAAATCGAACTAATGTATACTATCATAAAATGATAGATATGACAAAAACAACAAAAACAGATATGGGTAGGAAAAATACAATTCCCCGCAAGAGTTTTAACATATCTATAATGGACTAGTATACTATAATAATTAAGCATTTAAATTGTTAAGAAAGTTAAGAAATAAAATAGAGATAACGATAATATTAAAAGTCAAGAGTGGATGATAGAACTTGTTTGTTTCGCTAGAAGATGGAGTTGAGTTACACCAAGCTGAATTCCCTTCATCCATTTTACCGGTAACGATTCATGATTCACGACCAAATTGAGGATGAAATTGTGTTAACATGTGCAAGAAGCATAGAATTAGATTAGAAGGTAATATCCATGTGTACCACTACCTATACCGAAAAATTAATTGTTTACCGACAAAGTGAAAAAGTCGTAGAAAATATGAAATGAAGGTCAAGGAATGGACTTGTTTGCACGAATACAGATTCCATTTCAGGGAATGATTTTCAGTAAATGTCAACTGAACTACCTCAACCTGATAATACTAAATCTATGTAAATATATAAATCTATTTCTCTGTAAAAAATATTTTTACTGATAAAAGTGGAACATCAGGCTTAGGTTATGAGTGTGTGCGAATAAAATCAATAGACTATGCATATTTTATTATGCGTCCTATTCATGTTATGTGCTAGTGTGCAGGTAAGGAAAGTGAAACCTAGGTAAAATTTTCCATTTCAGTTGAACACGTAGTGTTAAAATCAGATTTCAGAGCTGCTTAAATCTCTGTTATAAACTCAGTTATTAAATTGCAATTGAAACTTTAAATTTGACTCGTATATTCTCGACCAAATGGTAAAATCGATTAGGCTTACAGAATTTGTATACAATTAGACTAGAAGACTAGACATAAAAATGTTTTAATTTTCAGCATTAAATCGCATTAAATTTTTTGTCTCGCTTTCACAAGTTAAAATTAAATTGTGGCGGAAGTAAGTGCAAATTAATATTAGAATCAAACTATCTAATTGTGTTTTAAAAGCGATTGTGAAAATTGGAATGGTAGTGTCGAGATCTTTAAAGGTTTAATTTAAAAAGTTATTTGTCTACAGCTACCACGTTTCTTAACACCGGGTAAGTGAGACATAAGAAATATTTTTATCTCTTACTTTTATTTATAAACTGAAATTACCTAAATGCAAATATTTGTGAGCTGTTGTACGTATTTGTAGGTGAAAGATTCTAGAAATGGTTATCATTTTAATAATAGCGCTTTCTTTTTACACGTTGATTTAAGTATAAATATTTATTGGCTAGTATCAGTGCTTACTAAGCTTAGGTGTTGTGTAAACATTAATGATTAAACACACAATTAAAGTTATAGTTATATTTATATACAAGTGCATAAATTCATCTCTATTCCATGTGCAAAATTTTTCCACAGCGCTAAATAAGCGTTACATTGTTAGTTTTACAGGTACAACTTGGCGTTTCCTAAAGGAAACTGACAAAATTTTTAACTAGCTTTTATAATCCGCAATATCTTGATGTGGTGTGGTATCACGACTTATACATACAGGATAACTTTTAACTATTCATTTAATAAAATAAATCAAAACTACTTTCACCACTCCATGTTTGATGGTAAACAATTAACTGGCAAAAGAAGAATCAAATAAATACCTTCGTATATATTACGTTTGCTTGCTGGCATGTATATAAATTATAAATGTCAATGTGTAGGTTGTAGGTAGGTAATATTTAACGGTCATCTTTACATACTGGTGAAACTGGTGATGATGATGCGATTCTTTGGTTTTTTTGGGGAAAGGAAAGAGTTAACCGATTTCAGGGAAAGGGACGGGTTGAAGCGGGTAGCGACGCCAAGCCACCTGCCACCGTCACGTATGCTATGCTCGTGGTCGTGCGTATTCAGTTCAGAGATACCAAATTGGTGCAGGAGTTTGTGTTGTGAGCTACTTTACTTTTGTATAACTTGTAAAAGTGTAGACGGGATTGGGGCAGTGTGTTGAAGCGAGCAAAAGTCAAATCTTTTTAGCGCTAGTGCTTTCAATACTCCGTTTCAAGCATCAAACAAAAAAAGCAAACAATCAATGTTTACATTTTACATTTGTATACAACGTTAATAATTAATGGTAGGCTCGATTTCTAGCATTGTTTAATTGTTTGTCGTTAATTGTTGTGTTGTGTTTATTAAATTGCCCACTGCCCAGTGTCCACAATTTTTATAATTACTTAAATAATCCTCTTAAGACATTGAAGATTAAACCGAACAATTATTTTACCCACACCACACACATAGTTTCTTTATTTTTTAAAAACGAAAGGGAAAAGTACAATAATTAAAATAGTATAATTCAGACACAATTAAATTAGTCGAGTTTGAGTTGCTTCTCAGTTCATAGTTCTTTGTCAAAGTGGTAGTAAACAACGATTCACAGAAACAAGTATAAATAAAAGTTCTGTATTTTTTGTTGTTTTCATTCCATTTTCAGTTTTCAATTAATAGTTTCGCATTCGTTCCGTTCCGTCTCCGTCACAGTATTCACATTCAGACACAGATTTAAAATCGCGATTGCTGAATGAGTGAGTGTCTTCTGTGTCATTTGTTGAGTTGTGTCGCAATTTGCGACTCGCAAACATATGAAATGTCGAGTAGTTGAGTTGTACGAATCAGTCATAATTAGTTAATTAAGTTTTACTTACCCTCTACATAATAAAACCTTCCTTAGAGATGTTTTATGGAATATTATGGATCGTGTTTGTTTAACTATTATTTTAATCCTATTCATTTTTGTTGTTTATCTCTAGCCTCTCAGTCATCAGTCTCCGGCCAAAGTTTGGGTCAACATTAACAACTTTGGAAGCAGCCTTGGAGTGGAGGTCGATGTTGATTTGTTAGATCGTCCTGCTTTATCTTTAACCAGTACATAGTACATCCTCCTGGAGGTTTGATAAATTCTTAAAGTCTACTGTTTACCAATCGCTAATTGGCTAACAGCGAATTAAAAAGGTATGGAAGTATAGATAATTATTGGTAGATCGGATAGATAAATTAATTTAATTAGTCGATGAATTACTTAAAAGTATATTTGGGTTGGGAAGGGGAAACAAATAGTATTACACTTTTGTATCTTATTTGTTATTTACTTATTACCTGTATTCACAATATTCACATGATTCTTCTTATGATCTTATCTTCAAAGGAATTCAGTCACGGGTGACGGAATCCGGTGTGTCGGAAGTCAAAAAGCATGACAGCAAGGAAGTCATCAAAAAAGTTTTATTTAACATCATCAAACCCATCCTCCGACGATGAATATCCAGAGGACTCCTCAGTTTCCGCATTATCACAGTCTTCAAAATTGAACTTTCCGGTATCAGCGGCTGAAGCTGTAAATTTGAAAATGGACGATATCCAAACAAACAATGCCGATCCTAATCAAGAAAGCGAAATTGCTACGCTCTCTTCTAGTCAAATTGAGCAGCATAATCTGGAAGCGCAAAGTCATCCGTTGTTAAATTCTCTGGTACGCTCATCTTTCAACCTTCAATCGTCTCCAATTTGACATAATCTGTATTGTATTGTAGACTTGCCACCTCATAATATTCTTTACAATATTTCATTTTAGGTCCTTTACAACGTTTTCATGTACTTACCAAGACGTGATATCTTGAACAGTCGTGTTGTTTGTACTGCTTGGGATACAGAAGCGTGCCGATTATTGAGAAAGGAGTTGACACTGGAATTTCAAGACATTTGTCACATAAGCAAATTTAAACAATTAATGGATAACAGCCTACTGAAAAAACCTAATCGAGACATTCCATTTGCCAAAGTATACTTAAGATCAACCTTCAGATTGGGTCATGATATTGCACAGGATTTCTTCAAGACTCATGGGTAAGGGCACTGTGATATTTATTAGAAAGTTGATTCGCTAAGAAATCTAAACCTATACCTTTAAATATCTGCGATGTAGTGAAATAGCTATAATTTAGAATGTTGTCTCAACCAACGAAGTTTTTTATTGGAGTTTGTTTTTGTCAAACTTCTTAAATATCCGAATTACATTTATTAGATAAAAAGTATGGATGCTTATAAGATATATTCAACTAGGTAAAGTTTATTTTATTTGCTAAAGAGTTACATAATTGCGAGCCCGAAAATTGATCAAAATGTGTATAGTGGCAAGACACTGGAAAGAGGCACTACCGTTACGTTATTCGTTTAATTTTATCTTTATCGGTTTCAAATACCTAATTCTAATTCATACAACTTTTGATTTTGGTTGGCAGATTTAGCTGAAACTAAGTGAATTCGACTCTATTGATACTGATAAATACAAGTTTTATATTTATTAATTGAAAATCGGTTTCTTTTTTGTTTCAGGCATTTTGTAAAACGATTACAAATAGCTAAAGTTGGATGTGACTGTGGAGCTAATTTTTTTCAAAAATTGTTGTTTTATCAAACTACGAACATCACCAGTTTGGATTTACAAATAATATCTTCACCAATTCGTCTCTCACCACAAAGTGAATATTCCTCAAAGTACTTGCGAGTTAAGTCAACGAAACGTCTATCCTCAAAGTGGCGGTTACCTAATTTGAAGCACCTCAATTTGAGGCATCAGCTTTTCATTGAAAGGCCTAAATTTATAGAAGATATTTTGGAAGCAGTCACTAATTTAGAGAGACTTACAACTGATGAAGCTAGTCCGTTATTTTGTCGAAATATATTTATTCCGAAAGTATTAGCATCTAGAAACAGATGGAGTAAATTACGGCAGCTCCAGGTGGGTGATATGCTGTGTTTTAGCAATGAACAAATGTTGAAATTTGCCGATCAAAAGTTTCATTTGGAATACTTGCCCTTGAATTTTAACATATTAGTGCCTAGTTTAGAGCGAGTGGATGTGAAAAATTTAACGACATTGTTAGTTAGTCTTCAGGGCTATCTTAAAAAACTGGAACTCTTTAACCATCGTCCAGACTTCTTAGTTGATCTAAAATCGTTTCCTCGTATGAATAAGCTTGAATCGTTGAAGGTTACAAATGTTTCGTTTCCATCCGTGGCACTTCAAGGGCTTCCTAATCTAAAATCACTTTCAGTGGTTCATGAAGATGCAACGCTGTACAATTCTTTGTTTAATCTAAAAATTCCTCCCCATTCGACACTTCAAAATGTTGGGCTATACCCCATGGTAGCTTTAAGTCTGGCTCACCTGAGAGACTGGATGGAATATTGGAATTCAAATGCTAAAGTATATGTTAGCGAACTGGCGACTGCATTTCCTTGTCTGCGATCATTATCAGTTAATGGGACTGATTCGGTATTAAAAAATATATATGAAAAGATGCCGTCATTAGAGTCGCTCTCAGTACATGGACCTATAACAGATGAAGGCATAACAGGCATTCCGCTTGATTTGTGTCAACGAATGCATAGCGAACAGGATTACAGCCTCATGGATTCAGATGAATTGGACCAGTTACGTTTCATCGGTGATTTGAAAAGTATATAAATATGTCTATTTGATTTTTCTTGAAGTTATTTGTTGTACAGGAGCATAATTGCTTAATAAAAAGGTAGAAGTCGCATTAAATTTTTTTTTGTATATTAGAGCTTCGCAAATTAACCATCACGCCCATGGGAGTGGGAACTCGGACATTATTAACTGAAGTGTCTGTTTTTCTTGGATTTGTCTGTTGTATTGATTTGATCAATTTGGACTTGGGGAATCGTGAGGTACGTATACAATACAATAATGTTGGTTGTCATCAATGTTAAAATAAAGCGTGACACAAAGCATTATTTTAATGATAAAATTAATTTATCCCGTGCCTATTGCAGTTACTTGATCTTTGGAAAGAAGAGGTGAGGAGACTACGCGGAACGTCTAATTCTTCATGACATCTGTGGAATAAGGCAATTGAAGGAATTTCAAAATTTAAATTGAAAGATCTTTTCTTCTTCGACTTTCTAATTGTTTACGTAATGTTTATATACGCCCTAATTTGTATTTATATGCTTTGATATTGTTAAATATTTAAGGGAAATTTATTTCAATTGTATTAGTTTAAAAACTCGAACTAAGAACTGAAGTACCGTACAGTATACTATTACATTTTGTACGATAAATTTAGCCTAATTACTACTGGCCTGGTCCATATTCTAATTTATTCTAAGATTATTCCATAATATGTAGAAAATATTTTTTATACGAAAAATAAAATGTACCCTCGTCCGTCCAGTTAAATATGAAAAATGAGATGCTAAAAATACGTTCACGTAGCAGTGATATCCGCAGGGCCTTTAAAGATTAATTCTACAACTGAACACACTCCCTAATTATTGTCTTGCTTTTTACCGTTAGTTTTCATGATTCATGATATCATTAGGAACTGTATAATTCAGATGTATTTTTGCAGTATTTTATTTTTGATAACTTTTGCAATATTGTATCAGAAATTTACGACGTAACGTTGGTGGTATGTTTATACTTACACAAAGTCACTCGTCGTGATTCGACCGGTTTGGGCTATCTTTATTATCCGAATCCTAAAATTTGATCATGCTTGAAATAATCATTGTTCATCGATGCAGCAGTTAGTTTAAAGACTAGACAGCGTTAACGGTGTTTCCGTTTCCACCTACGAAATGTACACATTCGAAATGTGCTTGTTTGGCTCATCTGATTAAACATTTAGAATGACAGGAGTAGATTAGACATGCATCACGTCAACTAAGTTTCATCCGCTGAAAAACAAGCCACCAACGCTCATCCTCCATGTGTGAAATTCAAATAACCTGATAATAAAAATGTGTTAATACCTAAGCGTATATCATGTTCTCTTACTTGTTGCAACATTTGCAGCTTGCAGCAGCAACATAATTTCAATTCAACTTTAAGCACTAGTTAAAGTAAGCAAAAAGCAGTCCGTCCGTGTGTGTTGCTTGCAGCCATTAAAGCACTTACTTTATATCATTCAAACTCAGCCACGATGAAGCAACTAACCAAGCAACTTGGTAATGATAGATAACCGGCTCTCAAGTATCTATCGACGACAGTGGTTCTTCGGCACTTGGTGCTGCTACGCAGAGTTGAGCAGTCGCCCTGAGAAGCTTTTTGAGTTGCATTTATTCATGTTCGATTTTGAAAATCATGTATTTTGAGCTTTAAAGAACTTCTTTCACCGGCGTGTTCGACAGCTACATTTTCGTGAAGAACTCTAGGAATGGAGTGAACTGTTTCTTTATGTAGATGAAGAAATAAAGTGTGCAAGAAAGAACAAAAGAAACGTTCGACTCATTAACTCATGCTATATCATAATTATTAATTGTAATTCGCAAGACAATCCCCTATATGTCGAACATTTTCTAGGTTTGTAAACAATATTATAAGACTAGTGCAGTGAATTATTGTGGTTGATCAGTAATCAGTGGAATCACACTTTTATAATCATTTATCGAATTCTAATTTATTTGCTACATACATTGATAAGTGATTGTGAACATTACCACAATGCCGAAATTCGTTTCCCTATAGATGAAGATTGTGATTTCTCACTTCCGAAGGTGTGTGCATTTTTGTTACTTTTTATTTAAATATCTTGCACTTTTAATAGGTTTGTCGGCTGTGTAACACCTGAAAGCATTTTCCAGGTTTCTTACAAGTCATTATAGCTGCATTATAAAACTATTGTTAATGAAGAAGCACGTGCGCTGCTACTTACCTATAAACAAGCCTTAGACTTTTTGAGAGAGTTCAAGAAAAGGGATTCGCTTACGATTAGTCGAAACTCGAAACATCTCTTTGAATTTGAAGAAGAACTGAACATTGCTAAAACTTCATTTGCGTATGTGACAATAAGAAACTAAAAGTGTATAACTTTCCGTTTGTTCTGTTGCCATTCCATGCTCAACGCTGTTATCGTCTTATCGTTAGTTTTTATGACAGCAGACATGACAGCAGAAAAGATATACCTATACATATTAGTTTTAATAGATTGAAGTTTGCATATTATTCTAAAGAGACGTTTGCCAAGAGTCTGCAGTTCGGTTTCGAATTTGTCTCTCCATGAATAGCGCATGCTTATTTATTATTATACTTTGTTTCTTATATTGTTTCTTTGAAAACTATGTCGTTGAGTTTTTCTAGCTTGTTTTCTTTCCACATTTTTTGTGCCAAACGCATTGCTTGTTTAATTACAGTATCAACTTCATCAAGAAAAGAACACACTAGTACAATTTGGTCCACACGCACAAATCTATTCAGCCAGTGAACTTTTCGATGTTGGTTTAAAGATAATATAACCTAAAGTGTACGTGCATGAGCGAAGGTAGATGCTTACCACAGAGTAAATTTAAGCTGTAGCTGTAAATGCTCTAATGGGTTCTTTTTTCTGCAGAAACGATTCTTAGATTTTAGTATTCTAAACCTCAAGACATATCGGCTAAAAAGCCATGATTATAGAAGTCGGGAATGCTGCTGCTTTTTGTGAAGGTAAACTTGGGTATTGTGTCTCTGTGTCTGATTTCAACTGACTAGAAAAACAACAAAATTCCTGCTTCCAAAACTTGAAAGAGTTTATTGGCCTTTTCCGTACACACCGATTTTATATGACTACTTTTTTCTCGCTGTACGTTTGGAGCAAGAAAAAATTACCTTTGCGTACTTACACCTTGCCTTGAAGAAATAATTATTCTCAGCTAACAGCTAGACCCTAGAGAACGTAATCTAACCTCCAGACAGTCATCCGTCGTCACCTTTGATTGATCTCACTCTTACCCTTTGATTATGAATGAGCTTATTATTAGGACTTTTGATAGCATGAGGCTGAGGCAGCAGAAACTCACTAGAACCAGGTAATAAAATGAGGAACAATAAAGCTAGAGATTGGTTAGCATTTTGAAGCCTGTAAATAAATTGATTTTTTTTTCTTTAAAGTTTCAAGAAAGGCGATGAACTACCAAATAAGAGACAATATGAGCAATTTTGTAGCGCTTTGGGTTTCCATCTTTATTGGGTTCCATTTTTTGACAGTAGTAGCCTTTTGAATGATTAATGAGTTTCAAAATGTTTCATTAATGCCTCTTAATTAGCTTGTGCTTGTGTGCACACTGGAGAAAACATGGTCAAAAGTTTACAGTAGTTTTTAAATGCATTACAAATTATATTAAATCTTATTCTAATTCTTACTTAATGTGTTCAGTCCGTAGACATTTTAAACAATGACAAACTGCTACTTCGAATACATATTCTAACCCATTTGTTTTAAATAAACTAGGATGCGTGAACTTTGAGCAATAATAAACTTTGAATAATGGATGCGTGATGAAAGTCGGCTGCTTCTGTATTTCTCATCGCTTATCGACAACGAAAGTACATGGTTGAAATCGTGACTGGTCTGGTCCAATATAATGATCATGACTGATACAATACCGAATAGCTCAGTACACTAATGCTCCGTTATATCTTCTAATTACAATTGCTTCAAATATAAGAGAATAATTCTAAAATTTCATTACGACAGGTAGAAATATTGTGTACAAGCAAATCAACAGGATCTCGCAAAGATTCACAAGAAAGTTGAATTAGGTAACTAAAACTAATACTAAATATCTATCAATTTAAATCTATATCTTTGAATCGTGATCGGCAAATGAACACGAGTACCTCTATCTATAAGTTATAACTCTAATAAATTATAAAACACGAATAACCCCTGCAGAAAATAGTAGTAAATAATAAAAAATATTGTTGTATTGTAACCCTTCAAACATTTCAATGTGTAACGTGTAACACTACTTCATGCAGGAAGAAAGGAAGTACCTGCAAATTCTTCACAATACATGCGTCAGGAGGTATAGTGGTTATATTAAACATTATCTGATAATGAATGAATGAAATAATGAATGAAGAGGAGTTTAAACTCCTCCCGGTCTGAATTCTTATCTTACAATTTCCATCGTTTAAAAAAATATACAGTTAAACTATTTAGTCTATTTTTAAGTTTAGTCTTGCAACGTTTCCAATAAATACGTACAAAAAAAATTCTTAAAACCCTTTTTTGGTTCATTAATTAAAACCAAAGCGCGAGACAGTCAGCATTGAATTCGACTCGTTGGAGGCATTTTATACATTTTCTAATTCTCGAAGAACTTTCCGGTGTATCAGAACCGTTTTTGTTATGCACGACTTGATCACAATGCTTTTCAGATACTTTTACTGACACACCTCCATTTCTTCTGTCGGCTTGTGCGAATCTGCTTAAATAGTTGAGATAAAAGGTACTACTAGCAGAAGCTTAAGCTTGGACTCATTTCCCTAAAACGCGCAACATATGGAGCCAGTACTGCCGCTTCCTATCCTCTCTATGTATTGACAAAACTTTGTTTTCCCTAACCGTCTACGTTGCGCGTTTTAGGGAAATGAGTCCAAGCTTAAGCTTCTGCTGGTAGTATTATCTACCAAGACACCTAATGAAAGCACAAAGAGCGGCCCATTTTTTCTCGTGAACCTCTAATTAGCTTGAAAAGTAACGTGATTGTCAATGTCATTAATTGTGGAGTAAAGGTTGAACTAAACCAATTACTTTACGTCTGTACCACTTTTTAAGAGCTCGATAGAAGTAGCAGTCTGACATTTTAACATTTATGTTGCTTTATAAATTAAATGAATGAAAATTCCGATTAAATTTCTCAAGAAAACAAAAGAAAGAAACTAAATTCAATACTTATAATAACAAACGGAGTAATAATGTTAGCAGGGCAGAGGGGAAATATGAAAATGAAAGAGCTGTAAATGAAATTCTTCCTAACAGTATTTCACCTATTGAATATACTCGAGTACAGATACATGCACTTTTTATTATTTTTTGCACTAAAAACTTTGATAACGGAAGGTTGGTTACTCTTCATGTCATTGTCATGCATCTTGATTTGTATTCTCGCAGTGATGATTCAAGCACTTAATAAAGGTGCATTATATAGTCCTTCTACTCAAACATCTTTTAACTTAAGTTTTATTATTAGACATCTCATCTCGTTATTCTAGTTCGTGGTACCAAAAGAGCAAAATCATTCAAAGCAATCAGAATCAGACGCATTCATAGTATGCAATATCATGTCAGTTGTGCTTCTCTTCTTCAAATGACTTTTAAAAGGAAGGAGTCGCCTTGAGTAAATTAAGCATCAACTAATGTCATGAAAGAGTTCTTAAAAGTAATAATCTATTATTTTAATTGATTCCCAACACAGGTCATGGTTGTAAAGAGCAGCATGATGAGTGAAAGTAGGACACAGGAACGCTCATCACGTGGTCGCAAACGTGTGATGCGTGAACAAACTTCCCGAAAACAGTCTAAGCAAGTCGCAGATCCGCTAGAGGCACTAGATATAGATTTATTTGACGAAGACATTCCTGTTTCAGACGATCTGGTGGAGAGTATTCTCAATTCGACCGGTATAGTTGGGGGAACCAGCAGTGGGGGCAGTGGGGCGGGGGATGATCTGGATGACTATGATGAAATAGACACAAGCGATGACAATTTAGATGGCACGTCCACGTCGTCATCAAGTCAATACTTGAGAAGTGCCAGAAACTCAAATTCTGGTAGCGGAAGCTCAGCACTATTTTCAGATAAAGAGGGCTGCTCGCTACCTTCAGATGAAAGACTGATTTCCGAAGGAAAGACCGGTGGAAGGCGACGCGGCGGCGGCAGTAGTAGTGGAGGTGGCAGCGGAGGCGGTAGCTCAGGAAGTGTCGCTGACGATGGGTCAGTGAACGGGGGAAACGGTAGTGCAAGTGAAAAGTCAGGCAGTGGTAGTAGCGAGCGCAGAAGAAAAGCGGTGCTCAGTGCACGCGAGAGGAATCTCAGACGACTGGAGTCAAACGAACGAGAGCGACAAAGAATGCATAGTCTGAATGATGCTTTCCAGGTAACACTACTTTACGAATAAGTATCTAATTTTCTTATTCATTATTAAAATCATATAGTCAACAATTACATATATGTATATTGTAATATCCCCTTCATTTTACATTAAATAAATGCGGATAAATAGATACGGGATTGTTTTCAAATTGGAAATTGGTTTCATTTTGTTTGTATCTGAAACTTTGTGAAATATGTTTGCGAAGGAATTTGATAGCTTCTCTAGTATAAATATTAATCAAACAGCATATTTTTTAATCTAGTATCAATGCTTGAAGAGCTTTTTATGGACAAAAATACTCGAAAGCTATAGGCGAATTAAAAAATAGAGATTCGAACAGGGAAAAAGAATTCACAGTAAATCTTTCCTTCAATAACACCATCGTGTTACCACTAGCTTTTCGGATCGGGTAGGGATAGTGTTAATCATCATTCATTACTATATTAGGGCATATTAATAAGAATATAAGGATTATATCAATTATTTTCATTCAAATTAAAAACAAACAGTGAGCGGTATAAGTATTTTTATCATCTCTGCATTTTTAAACTTCTTTTGCAATATATTAATATTGACTGACGATAGGAGATCAGTATAGAAAATGTATCTGACTGAGTGAGTCAGAACCGAATAGGTAAATCAATTTATTGTACGAATCGCGTGTATAATTCAGAAGGTCCTTCACATTTCAAACAACATGCCAAATGCCAGTTTTTCTAACAACGCAACGCCGGCCTACACACCACTTGTAAGCGTACCAAAACTGCCACCATGCTACTACAATTGGTACTGGTAGCCCACCGGTGAACTGCTATTAGCAATTGGCAAGCAGCGATACCGGTTTAGAAGGATATGATTTTACTAATGCTTGGCTCAATATTGAAATTTAAAATACAAAATTGACCGTATGATATTTGCTTATCGAGTTCTTGTATAAAAATTTACTGACTGTTTGCTTCGTTACATTTGGTATATGAGACTCAAGCAGTGTAAACATTATTTATAGGTACATATACATTATAGCACGTTGTTCATTATCATAAATCACTGCTTGTTCCAAGAAAACTCAAAAGTTCCAGATTAAAAGGATTGCATATTGTAATAAGTATCAGATTTTTAACGGGTGTTTGTCATCAAATAAATATCAATGTCAATGCTAACCTCAGAGCAAACAACATAATCTTGTAATAATAACTTTTATAGATCATTATTAAAATTAGAAAATTGTTATATAAAATTAAATTTTTGAAGTCATGTGCGATTTGTCTTCTTTGGAGGTTACTAGCTTTCCTTTGAAATGATCAAGAATCAAGATCGAATATTTCAAACAGTAGTAGATCGGTGTATCCAATATCTTGCAACATGAAGAATGTACGGTTAACTGATAGCATTAAATAGCACACTGCCACAATTGAAACGTGACGAGAAATTGCATTCGTATTACTATTACACATTTATGGTAATGATTCGAATTATCTTTTTGCAAATACAACAGATGTACATACTACATGCAAAGTGATTTCAGAAATATTGAAATGAAAAGCATTCACGTTGTTTTAATAAGCGAAAAATAGTTTGTCTGCTTGATGACAAAAACGTTAAGGATGAGCGAATAATAAGCGAAGTATGTATGTACATTTCGTTTGATTGGTACTACAGATTCTGTATTAAAGTACCTAAAACAGAATAAAAATGATAAAAGGGGTAATGGCACATTTGGTTCTCAACAAAAATTAGGATGCGAAACTCGACTATCGTTTTGGCTCTGTAGTAACGGATTTTATCATGTCTTACCTCGCTGAAAAGAGTTAGTGGTTAAGTAGTGAAATCAAAATTATACCCTCCGGCACGTGCTGTCAGCAGACAGTAAATGCAAGAAAGGAAAGGAATAGTTTTAGTAAGAGGAAAGCAACTGTCGCGAATGTCTGCTGCTGGTGGTACTCCATTATTACATGGTTACATTACGGGTTCATAACTCATGAACAAATTCAACCACCATTGTTGCTACTTCCATTATTTTATTTTTAACAATGTTATCCATCTCAGGATTTTAAGCTGCTCCAATTTTAATTCTTTGTTGGCTGCTTTGGTTTATACAAATGTAGTATTTTAGTCATGGGTTGAATTTTAAAGCTTTAGTCTACCTTTTTGAATTTGCATACATTTTGTGCAGTATCTTTGATTGACTATTTGTCTATTTTGAGAATAATTGCAGGTGTTAGCATTTATATTAGAGTATGACCAAAATTTAAATCAAAAGATTGGATTAATAAAAATTCGAAAAGCAGACCAAATGAAATTTTGATAAAGTCTTAATCCCATCAATCCGAATGCTAGTTGATTTGGCCGTCGGGTCGCAGAAACCAAATGGTCTCTGACAGGCTTATTTTATTGTATGTCATGATTCAAAAGAATTTCACACATTTACTTCGTGTAGCACGAACGTTTTTTTGGATAAAGATCAGTGTTTATTGTTTTTTAAGTCGAAGCTCACAGTAGCGTCTTGAAAGTAACTGTGAAGTACTCACTCTCGACGAAAGCGTCGTAGAAAGTACACTTATACTTATCCGTAGCATTGACATTTTTCTAAGAAACATAATTGAAAGGGATTCTTTCATTGTTAAAAACAGTAAAGTCAGTGCAACGTTTATATGGATTTTGAAGTAAAACTTAGGCAGACTGACTGTGAGTTTGTATTCTTCCACCGTATAACTGTAAGACATCAAAAAGTGAGAAAGTGTTCAAAGTATCCAAATATTTCTGGCAGCTTTTATTGCAATGTCATTGTGATGATTAAACGTAAATTAAAGAAGAGAGTTTGAGTCATGAAGAAATACATTATTACCTGCACCGGTTTAGTTTTTATAGCGACTTTCGTTCAAATGGTTCCGTTTCTCGCTACTTGCAATGTCACAACAGGTTTCACATTTTGACATTTTCAAGAGAAGAGTAAAACTTAGCGATCAGGATTCATTTTGATTTATAATTTAAAAGTGCATTTCTTGAATGTATTACCGACTACCGAAGATTTTAATAAATGGAAGTACCCAGTTACTTTACCATTATTTAAAATAGATTTTTAGTTAAATTAATTACGCAAGTTCTAAATAATATCTCAGTATGTTTAAACAAACGGTCGATAGTGGCACCCTTGTAAATCAGTAAATAAAAAAAATATGCAGAGCTGCTTATGTTATGGTAAACTTAAACTTATTAAGATGCATCGATAGTACGAAGTAATCAGTAGCTACCTATAAAAGATTTATATAGATAAATTCAAACTCTAGTTTTTCTCTATTTCAAAATTATTAAAAACAAACCCGTTAGAAAATTAGTTACTGCGATAGCAATAGCAGCAAATGTGCTTATTTGACGTGATCATTGGTGAGAGCAGCCCGCGGGTGTTCCCATTTGACTGTCATGGTTTGGAAAATGTAACGTTTGTGTACTTTATATCTGAAGTAATCACCTCAAAATCATGTGCGTTACTTATGCAATGCAATGAAATTGAAATACGCCAGAAAATAAGCATTGACCTAATTCTTTAATTATGTTGTTTATTATTATCATCAGCTTTTCTGTCAACGGCCAGTTCTACTGTATAGTTTCTAAGTATTGTGTAGCATAAATATATTTTAAATTGTTACAACTTTGCATGACATGAGAGAATCAATTACAATTATTAATACCTACCATACCATTAACCATTATTCTCATCAAACTGACATAGCATTAGGTTATCGTTAGAATTGCTCAATGATGCTTTTCATGTGACAATTTCAAAAGTGTCACTACTTCAATTCGGGACTGATTAGACGATGAAAAGCTGAAAATGTTTTTTCTTTTACTAAGTACGTTTTTAACTTAGTGGCTAGTTTTTAACAAAACTAGTGTGCTGTGTTGGTAGTTTCCAACAGTAGAATTGTACACGTTATGTTAGACCATAATTCTAGTAGCAAGGACAGGTATAAAAACTATATATAAACGTTGTAGCAAATAAATGACAATACTAATCTTCCCCCGTTTTAGACGGAAACTACTGGAGGAAATCAATTTGGTAAAAATTGGTACCGTCAAATTGTTTGAGCAACTTAAAACGATTGTAACCTGATTACTGACCAAATTGAATTCAAGTACCATTTTCAGCTTTTTAACAATACACCTATAACTGTCCATTTATCTGCACAATTTTAAAATTCCTCACGCAAAATGCAAATAGTGAATTCTGTGTCAGTTACTGTTTTTCTCGAGGTCCACAATTTTTTTTCATATATGGCAAACAACAAAATTTGATTTACATAACACATACATTCATGAATTAGCTTGATCATGTACTGTAAACTTACATTTTATTTACTTTATGACAGGTCACCTGCAATGCATTGCTCGTTATTTTTTTTTCTATGATTAGTGATCTTGATCACTGATCAGAAAGCTTGGCAGTTGAAGGCCTACCAACCGCAACACGTGTGAAATAGAAATAACCAATGCATTCTTTGTCAATTTATTTCTATTAGAAGGATTTTTTTTCAGCAAATTTGTATTGCGCACGGAATCCACTTTTAATTTAAAATAACCTTGAAAGTTTCATATTCATTCATGTAAAAGGCCATACAAATTTTTAAGTTTTGATGATTCAGTCGAATGTATTGGAAAATAAATGACATTTTTAACATACCCGGACACACGACTAGGATTTATTTTTAACAAGCAGTTTTGAAATTGTACCGCGTCTTTTTAACACATGTACTATTAGCGAAAAAGTAATAAAAACATAATTATGCTACATGTTAGTATTGCAGAAAGGGTGAAAGACAATTTCGCACCAAGGGTCTCACTTTTTGAATTTGTCAATCCACAACAATCTGTCACCAAGTGCAAAATACAATATAGTCTTAGATACATTAGAAAAGTTCAAAGAAAAGACTGACTTCTCTCCCAGAAGATGCTTAAAAAGCTATTCTGCAATTTGTGAACAACGAATGAAACTGAATACTGTTTTGAAGCAGTAAGAACTGTTTAACATTGACATAAAATTCATGTATGCCCGAGCCGACATTTACTGCAGTAAAATCTGCAATGCATACCACACTGTTGATAAACCAGAATTTAGGTAGAAAATATATATAAATGTAGTGGGTAAAATGGATTCAGTATATATACATGTGTGTGTCTGTGATTTTAGATATAGAAGTTTATAAAGAACCGGCTCATTTACATTCTAGGGATGATGGTAGGTAGACGATGATGACGACACCATCGTTCTACAACCATCAAGTTTTCTAAACCACACCCAAGTAAATAGAGAAAACGAAGCATGGTACCCAACGGTCAAGGGTTCGGCATCAACTGAGGAAACTAACTACCAGCATTATTATAAACAAGGAAAGCTTCATTGTAAGAAGAAGGAAAGTGATTGATAATAGATATTAATATTCTTGGATTAAATGCTAAGTAAATGACGTGAAAAAATCATCCTCGATAATTCAAATTACTTGAAGATAATTATTTATTTCCGAAATCTAAAATTCAACCACCTCATATTTGCCCAAATTATTTGCGCTCGTCTGATAAAAAAGACTCAAAGACTATAAACATTTCTTGTTCCTTTCATAGCCTATGAATCATAAGTACCATTTGGAAATTGTTCAGGTTATCTGGATGTTATGTTATAGGGATAGATCTATCCAAATCTGACTTTACATTACAACTTCTTATATAGCACTAGTAATCTACTGTGATCAGAAACAAATCACGCAACATTTTGCATTTTTGTTCTACCTTGTAACAAGCCAAATGAAAGGCGAGCAGCGTGCAAAATCTATGCTAAAATGTAAACGTCGGTAGGTACATAAACGCGTGTAGCGACTATACATTGTTGAGTGGCATGTTACGATCAGACAGAGTCTGCGTTAAAACTTCAACTTACCTCATTTAATTTACTGGTTGTCCGTCTGCGATTTCACGTAGGTAAACACAAGGTGTGTTGATCACAGGATTAGATAGCATTTTAATCTCAAACCATTTTATACGGAGTAAATAGTAAGTAAAACTTGCTACCATGTAACCTGATTGATGAAGGAATAGTAATGGAGAATTGAATTGCACACTTTGAACCGAAGGATTGTTTTGCCCGTTCATGCTTCGTGGTGCCAAGTAAACAGCAATCGTTATTTTATGCTAATAAATTGTGCATTGTCTTGTCATTTTTTCACTTTTGTATTACTGCGTCCCCAACAACTTCCATTTCGTTGAAAGTGAAACAAGCTTAGCTCCGTAGTTCAAACTGGGATGTCAGACTCACGGATCGAAAGAGCTGGAGCCTTTCAATTTACTTGCAACCAATTTCTGGATAGATGCTAATTTTAGTGGTATACGAACTCACTTTGGAGTAAATACATTGAGAAAATGCTCAAATGTGGTTTATTATTTTTGGGTAGCTTGTTAAATGTTAAATAAAATAAATTAATACGGTTCAAGTTTCCGCTATTCCGACTTTTCCGTGAAAAGGATTTGAATACTTTGTCGGCTATTACTTCAATACATAAAGTGCACAGGTACTTATATTGCTAAACAGACGTTTCCAGCAAGTAGAATTTTAATACGTAAGTTATGTGCAAATAATTGGATATAGTTTAATGTCCAACTGACCTGTATCAATTTAGAATATACAAAGTTTTTGTGTAACATTCACTGAATCTACTGACAAGAAAAAAAGAAATGCAATAATTTATTATATTTACTTGACGCTGAAAGTCGCGTTACGCAATTACGTATAAATTTAAACCCGATATTTACTTATTTTCGTCAACAACTTACTGCACTACTTTTCATAAATATAGATCACATTATCATATCAGTCAATAGTCAAAAGCATTTAATTTTTTACAATTAAAACGTGTTTCTCACCGACAACGGAGATAATAACAAACGTCACAAATTTATTACTGACATAAGACACAAACAACGCACTCGCAGAGAAGTGGCAGATGCAAATATGTTAAAAGATATTACAATATTTAATTGAAGATAAGAGAATGAATTTATTTACAGAGTTTGGGAAATGCCGATATGTAACTTGTCCTCGGAACACACCTACATACATAGTCGATCCGCCGGGGATCCTCGATTTTGCACTTTACTTTTTAAATGCATGACCATACAATTTGACTTTCAGGTTAAATCATCCATCATCATCATAATCATCTTTCTATGTCAAGAGTATATTTTATTTCATTTGCCTAATTTATCGGAACTTGCGTGCTTAATTTGCGTATTACCTTCTATTCTTTATTCCATCTCATACATCAGAATGTGACAGCTTGCTGTATTTGTATGAAATTGGGATTCAATTTTTGGCACTTGACATGCAACGACATCCACTTGCATAAGAATTGAACACTGTTAATTACATTACATTAAATATTGATTCTGTAATAGTAATCAGTGCGAGAAGACCGGGTAACAATAATATTGTTAATAATATGTTATTGCCAGTATGCATGCTTCTTTCAAAACGAATGCGCTACACAGTCCAATTATTACTGGTTGAATCACTTATAATTACTACATAATTGCATAAATCTTCAAGTTGAATAATAAAACTGAAATTGTTCAAGATTTTTATTATTATCGAAATTCAAAATTAAAAAGCCAATAAGGTTGTTTGACTGACGGTGTATCACAGCGGGTGTGTCTGTCAGCCAGTGGCCCATCCATTTTTGCATTGTTTCCACACACATTAAACGTGGCGTTCTATTCCACTTTCGAATATATGGGGAGAAATAGGGAAATGATTATATATTTTTCGTTTCTTCATCAATAAGCAAATTGCTGCTTTTCAAATTCTACCAATGCTCACGTCACGTCATGAGACAAACTGGAAGATTATCTCTGTATAATTAAGCTTTTAATTCATTTTAACCAGTTTATTCGAGATAATTGAATTAACACTTGTGTAGATTTATGTATTTTTAAAATCTGTCTTTCAAAGTGAGCTGATAGAACGGTGAACAAAAACGCATTTCGCAGCAAAATACACGAAACCGTGATCATCTGCTTCAGAATTTGAACACCTGTATAATAAAGTACATTCAGTAATAAAATTCGAGTAAAACGATTCCACTATTGTCCTTTCAAACCTGACTTGACCTAGAAACTTTAACGATGAAATTCAATACGATTAGTGGAGCGGGACGGGAAACTCATGCTTAATACAAAAAAAACCACACAATTGATATTTGAAATACTTTTATGTTTATCCAATATAATATGCATGTTTTAGGTTAGAATTGAAGAGAATAATTTAATTTGTACATTTTGTTTGAGAATATGTTCAAAATTGACTGGGACACGGTATGATCAAGCAAAAACATTGTCCCGAGAATACAATAAAATGAAAATGTCTATAGATGGTTGCACAATCTTTTACACAAATAAAACTTTACTCACAATTAATTATTTGTACTACGAAATACATGTGAATCTTGTCATGTAAATGTAACTGATACTATGAATTTGTGACAAACCAAGTTTGTTGAGTTTCATTAAATTAAAAGGTATTCCGTATCGATTTAGTTGGTTTGCCCTCGCTTCTAAAGCTTTCACTGAACTGTCCAGCAATTAAGATATATTGGATAGAAAATATATACTAGACAAAGAATTAATTTCCTTCCAAATTACGCAAGGTTTACACGGATGGTTAATTTGCCAGTCATGAGAAAGCATCAGTTACCCATTAATTTTTTTCAGGCAGAAATAATTGCCTGACAATATGGACATAGTACAAAATTTCTACGACAAGAAATTCCATGCTTTTCTGAAATATGATGTAATCCTGTAAATTATAAAATACTGCTTGCGCTGAACTACAGTCAGTTTCGCCTGTTGCATTATCATAGATTAAATTAATCTGTCGTTTATAAGCGTTAGTTTATTTCATATTATCATTGTTAGATTTTATACGCAGACGTCATCTTTTGTGATATTTTTGGCTTCAACAATTGTTATAAATCTTTGCTACTTACAGTTACCACATTTGACAGACTAAACGCTCTGCTGAACTCATGTTTCTAAATCATAAATTGACTACCATAAGCACGATGTAAATTGTCAATCATGTATAAAGTTTATTACTGTCTTGCGGTGCATGCTCACGCAATATTGTTGAAACTTGACAATAGATTGATAATTCATAATGTGGAAAGTCAAACTGTCCAAAATCTGCTTCCATTCTACTCTTAATGAAATAGGTCAGTAGGTAGAAGCAATTCTACTCATACCACGCGAGCGTCATATAACTGTTTGCGTCAACGTAATTTGAATTTCAGCTGAATATACAATTCGCTTATTTGTTAAATACATTTGAAAATTTGATTTATTTATTTAATGTGCTGGCGGTTTGCACTTTGCATTGTGTGCTGGTCACACGTGCGTTTTAGCATCTGAAGTGTTTTTTATCATTTTAGAGAGAAGTATGAATGAGGTATATTGACAGTGAGGACAGTTAAACTCAAAAACATTCTCTCCAGAAATGAGATAAGCATTTTGAAACTAATTGTCCAGTTACATCATATTTTTCATTCATTTTTATTTGTTTACATAAATGTACATAACCATTTTTTAGAATTTTGATTATTGATTAATTCCACACTTCTGACTAACTACGTAGAAATAATGCGACAAATAGACCATAAAATAAATTGTTATTTAACGAAGTGTGTAACCAACCAAGCGAGCATTTTACTATACGTAATAGAATAGAATGAATCGGAGTGGAAGTTTAATTATAAATGGGAATGAAAGTGGTCATGCTTAATGACTATGCAACACACCGGCTTTTGACCAACAAAGTTGAAAAAGTACCTATACATAGAATTCGACGGGTGTGTATCGAAAGCTTTAAGAATAACTGTTACTTATTGATACAAATGAAGCAGTTTATTGCAAACGCAAAATGTGCACCACCAACATTTCAAAAGTTACATTCAAAATGCAAGTGCATTTTCGAGTACATGCCACGCCTACATTTCTGCTTTCAGTTGCCGGTACTTGCTGTTTAACAACACTGTTAAAAGAGTTTCTTCTTTCCCTGACGATTTCAACAAATGAATTATCAATTGTAGTCTAGCAGAAAAGAAACTACAATTCAATAAAATATATCAAATGCATCCAACCAAAATCTTAAACTTGAATGAATCAGGGAGAATGCAGTTTGTTGAAGCGCAGCTAAATTGGGAATATGTACAACTGTAAAATCGGTAACTAGCTTTTGTCTGTGGTAAATACAATCATAGTGTATGAGCACTGGTAAATCATATTTTTATAGCTGTGATTTTAAACTTATTCATAGAGTTGCTGTTTCTATTTAGGTTAGAATCCTCCTAAAATATCATGTGCATTTCAATAGGACACATTTACACACGACACACACCATACCGCTCAAATCTACAACCGCAGTCGGGAACCGAAAGTAAACCAACCGTACCACGAACGAATTCATTATTATGCCTATGGTCTGACACACTTGTGCGTATGGAATTATTTTACTAACTAACTAGGTATAGTTATTTCTAGATGTTCAGGGAAATTTTTTACCTGATAGTCACGTTTCGTGGACTTTAATAACGAAAAAATGTACCTCTTTGTGGTAGACATTCAGTGATACGTTAAAGATGAGTCTGTGATATTCCTTTTAGAAGTGGCTTCTTTAAAATATAACAGTGAAGCATGTTGCCCAATTTGACCTGGTATGACACCACCGAGTTAATGAGACTAATGATAAAAGCATTACTCAAATCAGTTAATAATTTTAATCTCAACACAATCTTTTTATGTAGAAGCAAATGTTTACAACAAAAGAATCTTTGTTGTTGTGTAAAATGAAAGAAAAATGTTGCTTAAAGTGTTAATTCTCCTCTTGTTTATGTGAGGTTCTACTTAAAAATAACACTACAAATGATCTTTTTGACAAAATTTTAATTGAAATATTTTCTTATTATCTACCAAAAAGTGCATATCGGATTTCAAACGGTACGTGATGTTGAAGCAGTTTGTTGAATATTGGCCAGCCAGTTTGAAAGGAAAGCGTTATTGTTGTTCGTTCGCTGTCAAAAGAGTATATTTAGCGCGTTTAAATATTTTCTCTGCATGCCTTAGTTTCTGAAGCTGCAGAAGGGTGTGGCAGCTGCGTGCCTTGGTTCCGTATCAAACTTCCCAATAACCAGACAACGAGATGGGATGCCGATAAAGCGTTATTATAACACGTCAACTTCACATTGATTCCGCTCTGGTTGAATTGGTACATAAATTAAAAATGTACGTGTGTTAGTAAAAAGAGAGAGGATTGCTTTCGAAAAAGACTTTAGTGCGCATTTTATAAAAACAAAATAAGCTCTTTGATGTTATTTATTATTCGCTGCAACTACATTGTCCGTCGTGTAGGATTTAACAGTGATGCTGTCGTCATCATGATCGAATTCTCGTTATTTTACGATTATGATAAGAATCGAAACCTATTCAAGTACCTTTATTCTTATTACATCTACATAATTCGCAACGTATAAATGCATTTTATTTAGTAGTCAGATTGATTGACTTAGTATAATAAAAGTTTCACATGCACATGTACATATCATATCCACTATCCACACAAAATGAATGACCGTTTCATTTTCATCCAGAACGCGGCGTAGATTTAACAAGATCAAGTAGAATGTCCACCATTCTGTCCTATATACAACTTTATATCGAGAGTAGCAAGCGAGCTATCAAATTCATCAAATCAAAAGAGAAACTTTTCAGAATCTTCCTCTCGAATTTATTGATGTGTAAATTAAACTTTTTTGGTTTGTGGGGAGATCGACAGACAATTCATTTGCATGGATTGTCATTGTTCAGGTTATCATCAAAATTGCGGCCTGCATTTCTTAACAAATAAAATTTTCGCATTTTATTTTCTTATCCATAACGAGCAAGCATTGTTAAAATGGTAACCTACTGCAACTTTAAAAGCATGGATGTCGATTGTCATTTTGTGAAAAGCCTACACCACATTTTATATAACGGCAAATTATCCAATCACTAATTTGTTGTATTGAAAAGTTGTCAATGTAATGTAAATCAACAATGGTTTACAATGACAACTAGCGTTGCTTTGTTTTCATGCTGTACATTAACTCGTGGTCGTGGTGTCATTTTTGTACAGAACTTGAAAACAACATGTCAGTTGCGAAGACGGAGAAGTGAGAGAAAAAGTTTGCAAAAACTATTGAGAAATTCATCATTTACAATGTTTATTGGAGGAATTTCACAAAAAAATAAAAATCTGTTTCAGTGCAAATTAAATCTCTTCTTCCCTTGCGTTTATGTACAATCGAAGCAGATTCTTAAGACCTGAAGCATCAAACAATATATTCTTAAAAGAAAGAGTGTGAATGATGATTTAAAAAATAAATCGGTACAATATATATGCTTGAGTTGCATGGCTTTAATTTTCAAACTTCATTTATACCATATTATACTATGTAACAATCACTTGCTTATTAAATTTCTTTGAAAGGACTGCATATTCGAATTATTTATAATTATTATCTAGTAAGCGTTAGAAAAGCTGCTGCATGCGCCTGTGTAATCAGCATAAATATCGATTTGACTCACCTGGCAATTGACAGAAGGAAAATGCCCATAGGACTAATATAAAACCAATATCCTTGTTTGAGCTTTGTAAATTTTACAGTGTGGATGTGGACACAGGTGCAGGTGTGCACCAGTTTCTAACAATAAAATGTTTCACATTCAAACACAACCTTACAGCAAGCAATAGCTCTGAGATTACAACCAATCAACGTAACAGATAGATATAAAGGTTTTTTGAAACGGCAAACAAATCGGCCTAATTTTGTTATGACTTGTCATACTTTATTTTGCTTAACTAACGCCAGACAGTCGCAAATTATTTACCCAAGGAATTATATAAAAGTGAGGATCGGTTCGATGATAGGTCATCTGTAAAATTTTGTTTCGTCACAAGTTGAGAATGGTGCCTCAACGCCTCATTAAATTCCCATTCTACAACAGCCAGGTTTACCAAATGAAATCTAGACGCAAAATGCCTTTAGGATTGTTAATCTAGCTGCTTAATTCTTCGGAAATTAATCGTGAGATGTTTACAGACATTTTTATACCTATAATCTTGGAAACATTAAAGCATGATTTATGTGAAACATATATACCCTAATTGATTTGTGCTTTTGGGATCGGATCACTGTTTCCCATTAAATCGATCTTTATTATTTCTTGTGTATGGTTTGTATATTGAATTTTAAATCCTATCAGTATCAGTTTTTTCTAAAGCGTTTTATGTTCTATATCAACAACTTAAGTTAGCATAAAACAAACACATTCATCGCAACGATGATATGTAATCCAAAAAGTTTGCGTATCATCCTAATTCTGAATAAAAAATTTTGATTATGGCCAACTTGTTGGAGTACAATTTTTGTTGATTTCCCATATTAATAGGATGATAGCAAATCTAAATGTGTAATATACAAAAATACTTATACAGTTGCTACTTACTTTTGGTTGTTTCAATTCTATTGGGTTTAATTAAATGTTCAATAAAAACGCAACTTTTAAAAATAGATAATATTAGGAATCAACGATGATAACCCAAAACGGTCCCTGATAATCGAAATTTTCAATTTCGAAATTGCGATGATGAGCGAACGTTTTGGATTTTAATCTCTGCATTGACTCCCTATATTTGACTGTACTAGTTATTTTAATGTTCAATTTATCGAGATTTCCCAATTCTTGAATATACTTTTCTGTATCTGCATTCGGATTCAATGCATGAAAGGTTCAAACCCGGTATTTTTTTGAAGAATTTTGTATTTGAGAAAGTAGTTAAGTTGATTCATCCATCCATCTACTTGAGTCGTGCATTGAGGATGGAAATATTAAAATATTGTATACATGCGTTTATAATAAAAAGTCTGGTCAGATTCACTAATTAAACCATGATGTATGGTTATAGAAATGAATAAGATAGGAGCCTTTCATTCTTTGGAGTTAATCAGAAAGTAGAAATATCTAGACAAATCTATTTTGTACAATTTATGATTTTGCAAGTTCAAAATAATATTATCGCTTACAGCTCTTTCATATTGAAAGTTTATAAAAATGCCGCTTGCCGGCCGGTTATTTTTCCTCAGCAATTTACATGTGCATTTTCTGCCATAAAAAAGGAGATATGCAAGCACGATTATGATATTGCCCTCGATTGATGTGCTCTTATCGTATTTATTGTAAGCTGTCGGACATACAACCTTGTATCATGTCTGTACGCATGCACACACCAGCCAAGCAAAGTTATATTGGCTTCTTGCTTTGCTGCCGTAAAAATTCAGCTTGTTTAACACATGTTCACATTTCTTACTTGTACATATGTATATTACTTTGTCGAAATGTCGAGTGAAAATACTACGAAAGTGTAAATTGCAGTGCTCAATTGATTAACGAATTTCTTTATTATGTAATCTTGTGTGATACGATACGTTTTTTTCCGTACTGCATTTTCATTGTAACTTTGCAAATTAAAAGTAATTGTTGATGCAAGGTAAACAATTTACACACCCGTCCAATGTAAAGTGCAAAATACACCTTTGTTACAAAGGATATAAAATGCAAACCACAGAGCCTTTCCTTTATTAATGGCAAAAATCAATCGAAGTTAAGAACTAGGCTATAAAATTACTTGTTAAATGAAGTGTCACTACAGCTAACTACACCACACCTGACTGACTGAGATCCTGCTCGATAATAATTCGCACAATTTGGTGGTTACAAAAGCGATCCCTGAAAAAAAAAGAATTGCACAAAAACGTTTAAAATACCTACTGATGCAGGTGAGCAAGTATTTTCAATAGCTAATGAGCTTGTAAGCATGTTTTTTCTTTATACTATTTTGCATTTCAGATACACACTTATTAACAGTCTTTCTATTTGAGAAAATTAGTGGTAAAGTGGGTATAAAATCATGATGCACCTCGACAAACCTTGCTCATTGACATCAGACAGCTCCAAGACATTTCACCAACAGATATTTCATAAATTGATAACATGTCAAATGAAAGGAGTAATTAAATGAAATAGATATGTAAAGTAAAAGCAATGTCAAAAGTGAGATTTTTTTTAGTCTAGCGTTTTTGTTGGGAAACCGTTATTATAATCTTTTTTCTAAAGGTGTTGGCTTCAGAATGAAATGCCATGAAAAACAGTGAAATTGAAACGGGCGAACTCACAATCGCAATCGGCTATTGAAGACAAAAATAGCTGGCTGTATATAGTTGAAGAGTTTAAATTGAAATTCATTAATTTCTACAATTTTACAACTAACCGTACTGTTGCATTTGAACAATCATTATCACCACCCATCCATTTTTCCTTTATGCATCAATGCAACAAAAGGCACACTTTAACTGAATTGTTTAAAAATGCACTGTTTGGTAAATTCAATGGGCGAGTCGAAGCCGAAGTAATGCCAAAATGCCACTTCATAACTATGTAAGTTTTTCATATTATGCCCACTCCGCAATTTCTTTTCATAATTTATTTGTACTCCACATTATTCATTGAAAATAAGAATTTTAATGTGTACGGGTCGTTAGCTTCATTAGCTTATCGACTTAAGCATTGATTGTTTTCTACTTGGTTAAAAGTAGTTGAAATGCATTTTCAGAGGTCGTTCTAGAGGATCGTGACTGCATGAAAATGTTTATTATGTATTATATTCTTGAGTTTGTATTTTTAACTGCTTTTCTCAAACCAACCTGTAATCAATAATCATGATCATGCATTATGGGTCTAATTCTTAACGCCTCAAGATTACAGCATTTTTCTTTAATCTTTAGAAAGCGTTACAATTTTTTAGCTTGCAACACTTAAGAATTTCCCGTTCTATTTCCTTCCCAAAATACAGCGCCAATGAAGCGTGTCGCAATTTATTGTCTACAAATGTTTGTTTGTGGGAAAACTTTGAAAATCGTAGATTCTTGGTCCATTTTGTCGTGTAAAAGTGTTTCAAACCCATTATTACTATTACTTTGAAATATAAGATTTAATTTAAATACTTACAAACTAAATCATTCATTATATTACACAACTACACATGACATTGACTTTCCATTTCCAAAAATGTGTTCACATTTTATAAAAATGTTCACGTTTGATACACACTCAGCAATACTCCTGCTGAAACCCCAATACAACTCACATGATGGTGTGATAAATATTATTAATTTGGTAATATATTTTTGTTATGTATGTATATTAATTTATTCAGCAACGACAACCGTATTCAAGCAATTCCTATTGTACATATAATACAATAAATTACTTGACTGTGGATAAACATAAACTTGGATTTTGATTAAAGTTTAAGTTTAAGATAAATTGTCCAAGTAGCAATGGGATATTATGCTAATGGCATTGTAGGCCCTTCAGAAGAGAAACTAGATTGTTTTTGAAGACAGTTTGATAGACAACTTATTATTCATGTAGGAAACCATCGTTTTCTGTATCACCAGAATGTAGACTAATCCATCAAATTTCCAAATCCTAAGTTTTGATTGTCGTACAATTAGAGAATTGAATTATTTTTGTTTCTCACTTATTCTGAGTGCTGTCTTGAATTAATTTTAAACAGAATATCTTATGCACCATCATCACAGAACAAAAAATTAAGAAGTAATGATGGAGATGGAATTGATTTGTACATGCTTTTGCAAACGTTGTTATTTGAACAAAGTTAAATAAACAATTATTTTAAAACTGAACTATTCTAATTCTACTGTTTATAATGCAATTCTTCATAATACTTTATGTCCCCTTTTCCGAGTTAAGAAAAAGAAATGTGCCACAGTAAAACTTTTGAGTCAATCAATATAGAAGACAATTGGACAAATATCCTTCATAAGAATTTGACTGTTCTATTCAATCTGCAAATTAAAAAATCGAGATTGTTTAAAGCCAAAGGAATTATACAATAAAATACGAAACACAAAGACCATTGAAAAGTGCAAAAGTGTTTTGGTTCAATACATCGTTATCGCTATCGCTGTTTGTAACTCCGTTTGGCTTTGTTAAGTGTCTTTGCGGAGTGTGGTACAATTTTATAAATGTAAATTGTAATGTAAATATTTACTACAATGTTCATTATTGATTGTGAAAATTGTTAACCTCTATGAATGTAATTCGTTTTGACTTTTCAATAATTGTCAGCAACCTCCATTTTTATCTGAGCAATAAAATTACTTACAAAAGTTCGTAGGTCATTAATATTTTATTATCATGATTATGTTTATTTTTACCTGCGCTTTAATTTATTGGCATGAATTCTGAAATATAAATTAGAAGTAGGTTAGGAAGAAACAAGTCGTGTATACCTTCACTTTTGAAAGATCCACTGAGTCTGAGAACACACTTTAATTTTTGCATTGCATTGCCGACTTCTATTTAATAAATGCAAATCAAGACGTATTCTTTGAAGACTCTAAAAATCCTTATCACAGCATCATGTTTAAGATCAATATACAAACTTATGAACGTGCTGTAATCTAGTACTAATTTCAATGCGGAAATGTCAAATTGTACAAACTAACAATATGATAAAATTAAAATAATTCGACGTAGACAAAGCATGCAGGTTCAAGACAGTTTATTTCTATTTCACAAACCTAGTGAATCCTTTCATCAATTCAAATTCAACTGTTTACACGATGAAGTGGAAATACTATGCTCGTTCAAGTAATTAGGGGAGTAAAATGGAAATACTAGCTTTAAATCTTTTCCAAATTATTTACTTAACTCGTTTTTCAATACCTGGAAACTTTAGGTATTAACGCAAACATAAAAGATCAATCTACAAAATGGCCGGAGATCTCCATTCGTTTCGAAACAACCCATTCTCTCGTTTAGCGTTAACCAATGATTGATTACGATTGAACATGGTCGCTGCGAATTTTGTTTTTACTTTCAGAAATGCATTAACCAGGTTTTGCATTGGCTTTTTCTACTAAATTCCTTAATTCTAAATTCAACGTTATATGCAATTTAACGTATTAACTCGAGCCTTCATAGCAAACAATCTAAACATTTTTGCCTTCACACTACGTCGTTGAAGGACATTTAGTGGGTAATGGTTCTGTGCTTCGTTTGTACGTTTTAAGAGGCTTTCGTTAGTTTGTCAAACTAGAGATTCGTGAAACTATTTTATTACGATCAGAACATTGACTTGAGAATTTTCTTGATCAGACGCCACTTCATTTCTATTTGACAAACAATGAGACATGATCATAAATTAATCATATTATTCTGTTTATTGCTTAATCAAATGAATACTGAATTTCACGAATTTGAGAAGGATAACTAGGTAGGCATGCATTTCCCTCGTTGGAGCAAAATTTACAATGAAACTCAGCAGGTCAAGTATGACTTATTTGAGTTTTGAAAGCTTTTAAAGAAACTCATAAGCATAATGGAAAGCAATAAAAAAAGTGTACTTGTCTTTAAATTTTATAGAATAACTTTTCAAGGAAAACTCAATGACTTTGATTGTGAGAAAAGGAACGTATTTCAGTCACGTGGATAATCTCAAGGTAACTCTAAGTAGAGAAAATTAAGCCTTTGAGACTGTAATGCTCCTGCCGCAGTTGTAAATTGAAATGTATTAAAAATAAAATGCAAAATGTGAGAAATGTTCGAGTCGGCTACATTTTAACTGCACTGAACCTGAATAATATTTCTTATAGTGATTTGGTTTCATCATCAAAAATATTCTTGATTGCCGAGCAAAGTTTGAAATAATTCTGCACAATTTACCTGATTTCGTGTCAACGTAAAATATTTTTTCATGCAACACCGTTATAATAAGTAATCTCAAAATCGTGCTCAATAAAAGTTCTAAACCGCGACGTTTGCAGGGTAGTAAAAATGTCAACCGATTTGCATTATTCATGAACAAGCAATGCTCTTGAGCTCAGGCGTTGTTTGTGTTGGCAGCCCCTCTTGTGAGGAGTGAAAAAATGCAAGAAGATGCAGCATTGCACCTCGCAGCAAAAGGGTAATGCACGTATAAAAAAGTTGGTTATTTATTCTAGCATTCAGGATGCAGTAGCATTCAAGTATGAATTTCAAAAGATTGCGAATTTCTTTCCCCGATGTTTCCATTCACCCTGATCAAAATAACTTTCAAAGTTTCACTATTAACGTTTGTTTCTTAACTTAATAACCCACCTAAAGTAAGTATAACGTTAATGATCAAAAGATAAAAAACACTTAGGTTGCCCAGCGTGAAACCTAAAAATAAATTGTTACAATGAGCCAGAATGACGGAAGAGAGAGTTCGATATGTAACATGTCTAAATTGTCATGTCTGCTTATGATGGTTGTTGGCTATAACCATCGTGTAATTTAACTAAAGTTAGAAACCCCTTGCCACATCTGCAGAGATAATGGCAATGTAATGATTACTATGGCCATCAGTAAGATATGTAAATATTTTTTGCACCATTTTCCCTAAATGCACTATCGTACAAAGATCCGATGTAAGCGATTACCAAATGCATACTCGATTCTAAATTTACAGTAAGAATGTCTATTTTACCGGTGCTTTGATGCAAATTTGCAGTGCATTTGTGAAAATGCATCGTTCAATTCTGAATATATGAACTGAACGTGCGATGAATCAGGTTAAGTGAAAGAAAATCACTGAATCAACTGTAACAGGTTATCATAACAAAAAATGTTTCAAGATAAATGTTGTTATATTAGTCCCATTATTTTATTTTGACTGTATTGTGGTACAGGGCGTGGTCCAAATTGGTCCAAATAAAGAAGTTGCTGCAAAAAAATTGGTTAAAAACTTAAAGGACATGAAATGTAAGTCTATAGCACAAACAAGATTACAGGATCTGTGTACATCGCACTTTAAGTAAGTAACGTGCTTTACTTAACTACGTATATACCATGTATTTATCCCCAGCCCAGCAGTATTTGTCACCTACGAAAAGTTGTATGTAGTTTGACAGTTGCAGTGAGGAGCCAAATGCGCAACTTGTAATATTTGATTTTCATTTGTTGTTAAATTTATTGGTCAAATCTGATTTTATAGCTTTTGCTTCAAACAAAAGTTGAAATCCTTGTGTTGTCGGAGAGGGTTGCTTGGGCAAAACTAGCACGTGATGGAGCTGAACAATTTTACTTGTACTAAACTAGTTCGGTACTGCATAACTGCAGTTTGCTGGAGGAGAGTTGGTGAATTAATATGTAGTTGGACAGAATTACGAGAAGGTTAAAAGTGAACAGGATTATGATAGTATTTAAAGTTCTGTTTGATATCACCAAAAATATTGTTGCGGATTGAATATTGGATTTACACGAACCAAACCAAAAAATTTCCTGTCTGTCTGACATTAAAACGAAAAGTTGAAAGGAAAGATTCAAAGTGAGTTCTGATTTCACCTTTTACTTCTGCATCAATGACATTTGGCCCTTAAAATACAATTTCATATCAAGCATTTAAAGAAAAGTTAAACTAAGTACAAGTGTCTTAAAAACAATTTTAAAGCCGAAACAAGACGAAGTTTGAAGCAAAATTGTGTCAACCTCATCTAATCATGAAACATTTAAAACTCAGTAGATTATTTTTGTGACTTGAATGATTATTTGAATCTGAATAATAAGACGCGTTTGCATTTTCTTTGAAAATACTATTTGTATAAACTCTACATTTTACATTGCATTAGATAAAATGTTACTTCTTACAACTAAATACGATACCACTCTCACTTTAGTGGCCCGTGGAATGAATCACTGAAACGATCATGAAGCTTTCACGATAAGATGTCGCACATACTGACCCAAGAATAAGTTACGGATGGTCCAAAACAACTTCATAGGAACAACTACCAAGTAGACTGCAAATTGATAAGCCATTGATGATAAGCCACAAATGTATGCTAATTCATTTACGCCATAAAAAACGAAACATTGTGTCTATGTTAAGAAACGACTGACTTTTAACACTTGTGTCCATCATAAATAATTTTTGAATAAAGATTTTCCTGCCGTTAATGCAAACACTGATAAAGGAGAACGATGTGAATAAATGATAGGAAGAAAATATGACGCAATTACTGGTGCATTTAATGCATGTCCTCGGATTGCATTTGCCAGTGATTGCAACTCCAACCCTTCAAAGGTAAATTAACAAAGGGATAGGGATATATATTATTCTGGTTCAGTAAATCATTGTCGCTGTAGGGCACGACCAGTTTATAATCGCACGGAAGGATGATTTTGATAATGAACAACTGCATTACTCACTTGCACCGACTAGTCAACCACGGAAATTTATTCTGTCTAGGAAGCTACCATCACCTAAAACAAAATAGTTAAGTGGCCGCCACTTGTGCTTGAATATTCTTGTCTGTGTTTGGCCACAATTTGACAAAACGCTACATTCCCAGACGGAATACCTACATGTATAACATTTTGGATGAGTACGTGTCTTGGCATTGGCAGTAATTTGAAATAGATTTGATGTTCTTGTCGAACCGCAAAATTCCGTTGCAAAACACTTTTCTTTTTGCTAAAAATTCCTATCATTCAGCATCATTTTCTGTTCTAAACGCCAGGGAAATGAATCATGCGACTGCATTTTAAACGCTTTTTTGTATGATGTCCACCAAACTACCATAACCCTATTAGCATGAACATGAATCTTGCAGCATTGATTTTGCGAACGAAATGAATTCTAATTTCTGAAAATATTGCTCATTTTTTCGTATAAACATTGTGTAACTATTTCAATGTGCTTCTGATATACAAAAATTTCAATACAATTGGAATAAACTTTAAATTAGCAAGTATTTCTGCAATAGATGGTGATATTTCAAAGCAAAAGTTATCTGCTTTCTTGATTGAAAGTTATACCATATTCAGAATTCAAAATTTAGAGCTTTTAATATGCCGTAAATGATTTATCATTTGTTTTTTTTTTGTTTCAGCAACTCCGAGAAGTGATACCTCATGTTACGATGCAGAGGAAGTTATCCAAGATCGAGACATTAACGCTAGCGAAACATTATATAATGGCCCTTACCAATGTGATTTGTGATATGCGTGGAGAGGAGAAGCCCTACAAGTAAGTTTTGACAGAAGATGTCAACAGAAATAATATTATTATCGATTTCTGATTGATTGCTTGTTATTATTCAAAGGTATATTCATTAAGTTTTAGTTGTAGCTACAATTTGCACCTAGATCAAACGATCAAACAACTAACAAGTAACCTTTACGGACAGTCTCGCTCGGATTTTCATGAAACTTTAAACTTTGCACACTAGTTTCTTTTAGTGTAGAATAAACGGTAGTAATCGTCTCCCGTCTGAATAGGCAGTTTT